>JAODAL010004362.1:60000-157907 GCA_025379985.1 Phyllomedusa bahiana | reverse complement strand
TTCACTTTTTGTTTATGGGCTCAACAGTGCTCACTGGTACCTTCCTGTTGCAATGGTCTTGATGCAGCTCACTGTTTTTACCCATCATGAGATGCTTCTTGTGTGGTAATAAGACACCATTCTATAGGCCATCAGTTGAACCAGCTGATATTATTTTTCACCAGGTGGCAGGATTGCTTTCTAATTACTGATAGATTTTAACTCTTGTCATGACTTTCTATGGCTTTTTGCATCTCTCTTTCTTCATTTTTTCAATACTTTTTCTTTGTCATTTCTTATTATTACATACAATGGTTTGATTTCTTGTCCTGTGTCTACTGGTTGGGTTGTTACCAACATCTGGTGAGCATTTCATGTCAATAGCACCTTTAGAAATATATTTCCTTGAGAATATTGTCCTTGGTGGGATTTAAACTCGGCACTGTACGGCAACAGTTAAAACCACTGAGCCACTATGCTGGCACTTTGAAAACTTTGGGGATAGGTTGGCATTGTGGGACACTGTAGTGATGAAATTCTGTAAATGCCCCTAATGAAGTAACCTGGGAATCTGACAATTTATGCTGTACTAATCACATACAACATATTATGCCGTTTATAATGTAGTAAACACAGCACCCTAAATCCACAGTACTGTAAATGAAGCTGTCATGTCAATTTAAATGTGCTTTCTAAGATGAATAATATAAATTATTAGGTGTAAATGTATTATATGCTTTCTGCCAGCAGCAAATTACCTCAGTTATTAAAAGCAATTCCATTTCTATGTGCAGCTTTCTAAAATGTCATTCTTAAGGTAGCAACTGCACCAATTTTCAGCAGTTTATGTCAAGTGGGATTTCAGATTATTCTATCAGAGACCATAATAATCATTGAATGTGACCATAGAATAACTGAACATGATATAACTGCATTTAGTAAAAGCCAAGAGGGATGTTCTGATTCTGATTTGCTGATACTCTTTTATGTTAGGTAAAAGTGGGATGACAGATAAAAACTTATTTTAACATGGAAGGATAAGCAAAGGGAAGAACTGTTGGGTGATGGGTATAGCATGGCTTTATTCAATAGGTCAAAGCAGACGGAACTTCTACAAGGCATCATTCTCTTTTTAATGCTTCTAGGGTGCATAGATATATGCCCGTCACAGACAGAACATGCCACATTTGATTTTCTATCAAACTGGTATGGAATTGATCTGGAAAAGCTCCCTGTACTGTGGGATCGTGGAATAGTCCATTGTGTATACCTAGCAGAATCCTATGTTTGATTTAGGATTGTAAATTATCTTGTTGTATTCTGCGGTTTGGCCACTAGTTGCTAGAAGTTGATTTATGAGAGCGCAGGCAGAGGACAGACGCTGGCTGCAGATTGGCGCAGGTCTCATGTTTCTGTGAGTTCATGAACTGGGATAAACTCCTGAGAGAAAGAGGAGTGCGGCTGGCTGCATTACTGCTGGTGGCGAGGAAAACACCATGATGGAAGGAACATTCTGCAGGAGACAGAGAGAAGCATCCACCATCTTGGATATTCAACTCCATCGGCAGGGATCAGCAACTCTGAGCAGTGACTGTTTGCAAACTCAAGATAAACCCAGGTCAAAGAACGCGTGCATGCCAACGAACCTATGACTATTTGCAGGCATGTAGTTAGCCTAGTTAGGGTAGATTTTGTGTCAGGCCATAAGTGTCATTTCAAGTACTTTTTCTCTTTCGGAGCATTGGAGAAGGCTTCTCCTAGAACTATTACTCTTGCAACCGGTTCGCATGTATTTATCTGTATGATATGTATATTTTATGGGAATAGCGGGTAGAGCTAGTTAAGTTGTAAGCTTCTGTGCTACAGTATTAAAATGTAAAGGGTGTTCGTCCTTTCAGAACCCTGTGGGTAGGTAAACATATCATGTATCCCGAGGATATACTCCCAGCGGCGCACTGTGTAGCACAGGGGCTTTAGTCACAACTATGTACATGTGTGTTTGGTGAATTTGTTCAGTAAACTATACTGTTGTTGAACTGGTGTTAGAGTCATTTTCTTCGCCTGTGACTTCGCTGTATACCAGGAAGCCTACCTCAGTACTCGGCTTACAGTACTTCCAGATAAATTAAAAAGGCACTTTTAAGGGGTTAAACTATTGTGTTTAATAGGCATTGTATGGAGGGAGTTCATTCTTTTACAAATGTTGTATTGAAAAGTCATCTCATTCTTTAGTGTGAAAAAATACAATAAATATAGAAACACTGTGTATTTCTTATTGCATCAGTCAGTCAAAAATTACGAGAGAACTGAGCAGGTAGTCATACCCGTACAAAATTTTAGCACTGCATTATAATAATAAAAACATTTTATTAAATTTATATACCACTTAGTGCTGGTATTTTGAATTTGCAATTGTGTTAATGCTTTTACTATCAGGGTATGTGCACATGACGTTTTTACAATAAGTAAAAGGTATTGCGTAAAACGTATCCAAATACGTACCACAAATTGTGGGACGTATTTGGATACATTTTCTGGACTGCAGAAACGTACCCTTGTTTCTTTTGGCTTTCAAATGCGTAAAATGGATCAAGAAGTGACATTTCACTTCTTTGTATGGATCCATAAAACGCAATATAATTACGTATGAAAAATACGCATCGTCTGAATGACGATACATATTTTACATTGAAGTCAATGAAAACTGAATGGAACATTGATAAATACATATTTGGATACTACCTCGGTACATAATACGTACCCAAATATATATTTCACAAACGCCATGTGAAAATATCCTTATGTGGATACAACTTCACAATCAGCAGGTAGCTAGGTAGGCACAAATGGCACAAAACTTCATCACTACTGTAACACATATTGCTGTGATTTGTTTTCAACCCTTAAATGACTGCTGATGGTCTTAAAGGGGTTGTCTCACTACATTGATTCATCTCACCTCAGTCCTGTTAACTTGGTTTCATTTTGAATTCAGAGGTGTGTTTACTGGCTTCTACTAAGCTGCAGTAGAAGCCAGATCTGTAGCTATAGCAACCAATGTTGGCAGCCTATCAGGAGAGATGAAACAGGTCTGTAGCTAAAGCGACCTGAGGAACTGATGCAGCCCATACAAGAGGGGATATCTAGGAATAGGTAGGACACTGTTAATGGACACATATTGCAAAGTGACTTGTTTTTGCAAGATCTTTAACATAAAATACAATCCTTGTAGTGAGACAACCCCTTTAGGGCATGTCCCCACGGCACGGGTTTTCGGCCGGTTTTTTAGGCGGTTTGCGGTTTTGCAGACCGCCTGAAAAACCGGCCGAAAATGAGCACAACAGGCTCCTATGGAAAACTCGTGCAGCAGTCCCCACTGCATGGGTTTTCCGCCCGGCGGTTTTTCTGCTCGCGGGCCGCCCAAACAACATTCTGCCTGCACATTCGTCCGTCCGGTTTTCAGATGGAATATGTGCAAGTGAATGTGAAGGGGGAGGGCTTTTCTACGCTCATCGCGGAGAAAAGCCGCCCCCCCCCCCCCACGGCCATGTGCACGGCACACAAACCGGACGAATAACGGTCGGATAAACCGACTGGTATTTGTCCATTGCCTTGTGAACGCACCCTTAAGGTGGTCAAGGGGGCTGGATGCCGACATAGAGCATAGTCTATTCACATCTGCAGTAAAGGTGGGGTCAGTAGCTTCCCATTGTATCCAGAGAAGGGAGCTATTAATAACAAATACAGCTACTAGAGCTGCCTCTTGACCATCAGAGGAAGTCCCAATCCTGGCTGTGTAAGCCATTGATCCTTATGGTCCATGACTGCGGCATAAAAAAAGGAAACTCTCTTTTTTGGTCAGGACACCAGATTTAATAGTAAAAAAAAAATAATAAATAAATAGACAAAAATTGTCAGCACCTCCAAACAATGTGAAATGAATGAAGTAGGTGCACACTGCCATGGCTGCAAATGCCTAGAAACAAACTAGCAGCACTATGCAGATGCCAAGAGACATATAAACACTGAATATAGGTAAAAGGTAATATTGCATAAAGTAGACCCTTCTTCTTCACAAGTTCTTATACCTTGTCGGCAGGATCTTCCATTGTAAAGCGCTAGTGTGGCCCTGGATCCAGATTAGTGCATGGATGCAAGTTGTTATCATTCCTAGGAGGGATCTAGCCTTTGTAAAAAAAATTAATATTTAAGGACACAGGAATAAAACAATTGTTTTAATCATTTCTTTCAACACCTGGATTGAATTCCCAAAAACATAAAAATTCTTTACTGGTGATGGTGAATTTTTTGGGAATTGATGTTCCATAATAAGCTGAAACAGTTTCAGGATACATTTTTTACATCATTTGTGTAGGTTTGACTGTCTCCATAATTAAAAAATAATTGAACTACAGGTTGAAAACAATGATCTCCCGTCCAATGTGAACTAACATCTTTACCACTATTTTGGTAAAGGCTTGAAGAGCCATGGCATTTCCAAGGGGAAAGGCGTGAAATTAAAACACAGAACCCCCTAAATTTTCACTGCTACCCTATGAAACTTTTTATGTTCCACTCCTTGAAACATGATAATAATGGTAATAAACTACTATTGATTTTGAACTTTTTGAGCTGTAAATTGATTAACTTCAAACTGAAGGATGCATTTGGTTTTCCTACTAGATTACTGCTTTCCTATAAAATCTAAGACCATTTATTCTAGGATCCACAATCAGAATGTTTTTGGTGGGACAAAAGAAATTAAATTCTAGCTTTAACCCTTGACATATGGCATCTAAAACCCACTTGCTTGAAGAACTGGCTGACCAGGCTGGCAAAAAGAAGTCCCATCACCTGGAGCTTGGCAATGTTGTTGGCTAAATCTTCTTTTTAAATCAGCAGAGGGTTGGCAAACAGAAGGCATTTCCCTTTACTGTTGGAAACCTTCCATTTCCCGTGTTTCTCCCTAGCAGATTTGTCTTATCTGACCTTACTCAACGTATGAACAACTTTCCTGCACCTAATAGCGGAGGTATCAAGAAAACCCTTTTCACTGTTTGCAATCTTTTCAAAATTTCATTTCGAACAGTGCTACAGAGAAAATCACCATTACATGGAACAGTACACAACTGTGATTTTTAAGGCAAATTGTAACCACATCCATTAAGGTGTCGGCCAAGAAAACTGTATTTTTGAAGTAGTCAGTAAAGCTAGAATTTTTTTACTTTCAAGTTGTAATTTTAGCTGGTCAAGTCAAATGATAGCTAGGGCCCTGCTATTGCTTTACCAGTGCATGTGGCTTAAATATTGTGCTTTAAAGCGGCTGCTGGTGCCCTACAGGTTTTTATAAAAGTAATTTTTTTTATTGCAAGGGTTTTTAAGCAAGTCCATGTCTTCAAAAAGTAATGCCAATCTTCTAGACACTCTAGAAATAGTATCATCATTATTTGAGGGCCTTATTTTAATTCACACAGACCTCGTATTCAAAGAGAAATTTACATTTCACTCCTTTAGGAACAAATACCTTTTTGTCTGGCTCCTGCCATTCTTTTCTTATACAAAAAAATGACATACAGACATGCATTGGAAAACACCTTGTGCCCATCCAAGCTTGGAAACATAATGTTGTGGATGGATCAGGGTTCTTTGGTGTTCTCAAATTTTAGCACCTTTAATAATTTATCTATGTGAATATAGCTCTCCACACTCAGAGACCTTATCATCTGAACTGAGGTCATCTTGCCAATGGGGGATGGGCCCTCACAGTTTTGATTAAAATGTGTGCCAAGAATCTCAGATTTTCATGCATCCTAAAAGTAGCAGAAATGCACTTTGAGATAGATCATACAATGGGTTGAAAATGTATTCATACCTCTTGAACATTTACTAATTTTTAAACATTACAGCCAAAAACGTAAATGTATTTTATTGATATTTTATGTAATAGAGCAACACAAAGTAGCAAGTATTTGTGAAGTGTAAATAAAATGATACGTGCTTTTCCAAATTTTTGCAAATTAAAAAACTGAAAAGTGTGAAGTTCATATGTATTCATATCCCTGAGTCAATAATTTGTAAGACCACCTTTAGCTGCAATGACAACTGCACATCTGTTGGGGGATGTCTCTACCAGTTGTACATCCTTACAGCTACACCAAATAGGGGGCAGAAATGTGATGTAGTTGCCTGTTTTTTGGCCACATTCACATTTAGACATTTTGTTCTTTAGGTTTCCTATTCTTGGCAGCAGATACTCTCTCTCTGATGCTGTCGTGAGTAAAAGAAAAATCCCCTTTAAATACATTTTATATTCCATCACTAGATTGCAATAATGCTTGCCCTTCTACAAATTAAACAGTTTAAGTTCTCTACAATTAACCTAAATGATTAGTAAATTGCATGTTAAGAGTGCAGTCATATTTCATGTCAGTAATAAATCTTGCTGTTTGGTGCCCTCAAGTGGTTCTTACTGGCATTTACTTTTCTGTCTGAAATACTTAAAAGCCAATTTAGCTGAACTCAAGTCATCTGCTAAACCTACTATTATGTGAGATGGGTAGTTATCTGGGGTTTTTTAGTTTCTTTACAGAGAATTAGGGTATGGTCATACATTGCAATTGCGGGGCGCATTTTGCTGCAAATTTGTGCTTCAAATTTGAGCTAAGAATTACGTTGGTCTCCCTCGGAGTACACTACACTCGTATTGTATGCCGGGAGAGAGAAGTGACATGTCACTACTTCTGATAATGGAAGTGAATGAGGCCAGCCGGGGGCCGGCCGCCTGCGCTTTAGAAGTATGCGCTGCTCTGCGCATACTTCTAAAACACCCGGTGAATTGCGGAGCGTACAGTACGCACCGCATTACGCCATGTGAACATACCCTAATAACTACTCATTTATAAAAATGCACTGCTGTGCAAGTATGATTGATACATTTTAAAAAGCAAACTTTCCCAGCAGTTTCCCAAACTGCAAAATTCCCCAAAACGGTACAGAGTGATTTCCAAAAGTACTTTTCTTTACAAATACCTGGCCAGTACATAAAGGATCATTTTAAAGTTTAGCACACATCTGTACATTAAGAATTTAGTTATTTACCCCATTATTACACCATCCTCATGTCCCGATGTACTCTGCAACGCTTGCATACAGTACACCTCTGTATTATAAATTGAAGTACCAGTAAAACTCCAAACAAAAGCAATGCTTCTAGATCAATACCCTAAGGGCATAGATTCCAGAACAGGGTCACTTCTTGGGGGTTTCCACTGTACTAGTACTTCCATAGATTTTCAAAAGCAACAAAGCTCCCGCAAATCAATCCAGTAAAACCCGGTTCCAAAACCTTAACAAATGGTGGTCTTTCTCTTCTGAACCCTGCACTGTCTATAACAAGCAGCTTAGGTCATTCATGGCATTGCAGTACTCAGGAGAACCTGCTTAAATATTTAAGGGGTGAGTGTTTTGAGTGGCACAAGGTGGACACAACAGTTTGGCACAAAACTGCAATTTTTACTTTGCATAATATGGTGCATTAATTTATGGAAAGCACTGGGAGGTCAAACTGCTCACTACACCAATTGATTCATGCCTTGGATGTAGTTTCCAAAATGAGGTCACTTCAGAGCAACTGTGGACCAGTGTGATGCAAATCACCACATTAGGGGAGACACATATGGAACTAGGCGCATCAAAGTGCAATTTCTCATCTATCTTCCAGTGGTTTTTGTGCGTTCATAAATGGTGTCTAAAGTTCATCGCGCTTCGCCTGTGTGTTTGGCGCATTATGGAACTTTGGCACATAAGTAATGCGCCAAACGTATATATAAAGGCTATAGATAGGCTGGAAATAAAAGAAAAGTCTTCAGAATAGCATGTCAGTGAATAGAAACTATGGTACTCATCTTGCTTGGTGGACCACAGGTCCCAGCCAGAGCTGTGATGTGCTGGCTCTTGCTGTATGTAGAATAAAGGGTGATAACAGCAAAATAAAGTTCAAATTTAATGTAGTAAAAATTTTAAAATCTGAACATCGTCATCAGTGTAATATTTAATGTAAAATTAGTTTTAGAGTCTATTAAATTTAATTACATTTTATATGAGATATTTTTATATTTTTGGGATATTATATATTTTTTATATTAATTTTATAACATTTTTTTATAACATTTTTATTAAATTTAAATAATTAAATTTTATATATATTGATAATTATAATAAATCACTTTTTATTATTGTACTGGTGCAAGTTGAGAAATATTGGAAATTTTTTTCCCTAACAGCAAATCCAGCTCCACTCCGACTCTTCAGGCTCAGGCAGACCACATTCAAATAGGTCTGCCTGTTCGAGCAGTAACGCGCCTGGTTTTGCCGAACCACATTCATATATGTGTCTAAAATTACGAGTGTGGTGCGACATCCCCAAAATGCCCCCTCATGTTAGGCACATTAGAAAGTGTTGAGTCATACAAACAATACGCCTAACACATTCATTAGGCGTATTATACATCGTACCCGGATCACTTTGGCACATTTTACGCCAGAAAAGGTTGAAAAACATGTCTCCCTAGGTCTCAAATGCACTTGTTTTTTTCACATATTAGCAGTGTGTCTATGCAAGCTATTAGGGCCACATGTAGAGAAGAAGAGTAAGAGGGCTGTCTTATCACAGTGGCACACACTGGGCATGTATTGGGCACTGAAATTGTGTTTTTGTTTAAAAATTGCAATCTTAACTTAGTACTAGCTGATACACACTATTTTCTAGAAATCACCTGTAGCTTCAAAATGCTTATTACTGGTACAAAGAGGCTGAAAATTGTTCCAGTAAAGTTTCTGAGCCCTGCAGTGTGCCCGAACAGTAGTTTATAACCCTGTATGGGATGTTGCCATAGGAAAAATTGGTTGTCGAGTTGCGGGATGCTCTGCCTCCTATTACACATAGTGAATATAAAAAATATTAGCTAAAACTACATATTATAGTTTAAAAAAAGTTTTTAAAAAATTTACAGTCCAGTTCTAAAAAAATAAAATCTGTGAAAGACCTGTTGGGTCAGCATGCACACTACTCCTCTGGATAAATTCATTGAAGGGGTTTTACGACAAAGTAAAAAACATCTGCACTGGCACGAGAGTGAGTAGAGCAGCGCTAGCGGCCATCCTCCTTATTCACTTCTGTGGGAGCATCCGAACATACCTGTGCACAGAGATTCGGCTAGATTTGGAACTTCCACAGAAATGAATGAAGACAGGTCACAAGCGCTGCTCTACGCATTCTCAAGCATGATTGGCTTGTAGCTAGCTGTCAGTGCAGGGGTTTTTACTTCATGGTAAAACCCTTTTAAGGGATGTAGATTCAAAAATATGATCACTGGGGGAGAGAGCTTATTATACTGGGATCACATATAAATAGTCTTTGCTCAAATGCTTAAAATTTCTTTAGCTATATTACTTCATCTATATCATCTTACATCCATCCATCAAACTCATACCTTATTCATAAAAACCAGAGGTATAGCATCCATGAGAAATCTTTTTTCTTTAAAGAGACTTTGTTGAAAGGGAGATCTATATGTTTATACAGCAACATTTCGGGGGACTTCCCCCTTATTTAAGCATTTTGCCTATGCCTTATCTGATATATGATCCAAGGCAGGGCTGAACAAATACTCTTCTTGGCATGTAATGATACAGAATTTAAATTTTATACCTGCATTATTTAAACAATTTTACTCAGTGAAGCTCTCCAAATTTAATTAGGGTGCAACAGACTTGGGACTACATGTATGAAACGGTTTTGGTCTAAAAGCACTTTTTTCCCCATAGGTTTCTATGGGGAAAAAAGTGAGTTTTAGACCAAAACCGTTTCATACATGTGGCCCTTAGTGTTGCGATGAAGAGAGTCTGCAGAGGCATCTTAGGGTAGGGATAGATGTTAACAAATGTTAGTCTGGAGTTCCAATTTTAATATGAACTTACAGGTGCTTAAGCCAGATCCTAAAAGGTCTTAAAAAAAAAAAAAAAAAAAAAAAAAAAAAAAAAAAGGTGGGGCCAAAACAGCCATAAATGAAAAGGTTATAGCTTACCAGTTTTACTTAGGTTAATCTCAGCCTTCTAACCTTTAGGACCATTTAAAGATGTCATATCTTTAAGTAGTAAACTATCCTTTTTAGATCTTAGCTAAAGGGTAATCCACCTTAGGAGCACGCTGACTGCTCCTCTTTGAAAGGATTTTTCATTTTAACAGATCTTGAAATAAGTAGCAAAATAAAACTTTGTTAATTTTTATTCCATTTTATTTCCATTAGCAGTTAAGGCTTTTGTTTTTTTTAGCAACTAGAAATAATTTCCTAGGCCTGTCAGACCTTTTCAATAATTTGTTCTAAACACACTGGGTTTCCATTGTGGACCTCACTGCTATACTCAGAAAGTCAATACTCTTGCAAAGAAGTAAAGGCTTATTCAGAATCCAATTCGTCCTCCAACATTGATTAGGTATATTTGTCTATAGATAAAAAGACTGCTCTAGCTTTTGTGATAAAGTACTGAAGTATGCCTTACTTAAAGCTATGACTTAATATTTTTAACTAGGTCTATAAAGTTTTTCATCAGGGAAAGGGAATAATCTGTAAGGCAAAGGGATCATCTTAAAAATCACTCGGCTTGGATTTTATCCAGTGATCCTTAGAACCCAGAAACAGGAATGCTAAAGTAGGACTAAAGACATGGTTATAAAACTTTTTGCCTCACCCAGCTACTACCAGTCCAATATGGGTGCAAGTGCCATTGGAATCTGGTACTGTTAAAATTTCATGATAAAGCTTAGTGACAGAAAGCAGAAGAGGGCACCACTGATACTCGATATCCATCATGTAATGATAGCTAGGCCCTCTCCCAAAGCAATTGTGCTAAGCTTTAATCACTGAAGACCCACAGCATCTCCCCCAGCTGGCCTGAAGAAACCAAATGAATGTGCCATAACAGTCAAGGAGAAACTAGACTAAGCCAGCAACTCCTAGTGGAGTTGTAGTTTGCAGAAAACTCATATGTTCCCTATAGCTCCCTGTAGTCTTTATAGGTCATAATTCCTAAGCCCCCTCTGCTTCCATAGGACAAAGAACTGGGTATGATAAGGATATTGAACCTTTACTCATCAACAGCTGTACTTGGTCAAACAGCAAAGGCCGTTATTGCTTATCCCAAAGTACAGGTTATAGCGCTGTTTAAGTGCTAAGAGTCTCGCTAATTAATGAAACTTCTTCCATCAGATCAGGAGTATGGAAGGTTAAACAAAATGAACTAAAGCTTGGACAAAGTATGCTGCAGGAAGATCCGCCATCCCGTATTGCAGTTCTCTAGCCTTTACTAATCTATAGCGCTAAAATTAGTCAAGAAACTAAACGGTTGAAATGGATCTGAAAAAAAAATATTGGGGATTGTCCCAATAGAACTTTCCACAAAAGAACCTCCACTCAAGACAAATATGGGTAAACTGAGTAGCATTGTGGGTAACAAGAAATGTAAATGGATACAAATGCTGTTTGAATACGGACAATGGGTAAAGCATCCACTGGTGTTCATCTGATTATGTTATTTGTTGGGGTGTAGCTGTGATATACAGTATATTGGTCGCACAGTTGTGTGCCTGACATCGATAATAATTGAACATCTCTTTAATGTGATGAAGGGTTTGGGGCTACATAGTGCTTCCAGGCATGCTGCTTTGGTGCACATGGTGATTTTTAAAAGATCCTTATCAAGCAGATTCCTATCAGTAATTACAATAAAGTTGGAGCTCTTAAACAAAAGGAAAAATGATTGGATTTAAAAAAGATACAGTGATATCTCAACATACGATATTAAAAGGGTTCTCTCATATTATATGTCTGTTATATGGGTTGGGGGAGTGAATCTAGCATTGCCCAGATCTTTCACATCAAAGCTGTCCCTGGGAGAGGAGCAGAGCAGCTTTCCGTATCACTTTGACACAGCTCAGAGGGGAATGACCACGGAGAGTGTAGTCAGCTATTAACAACACAGGGGATGTGTCCCACACAGGGAGTTAAACTAAATATCAGGCAGATAATAACATCCAAAATGGTATGGCCCAATCCCCAAGCTGCAGTTTTCGGGTATGTTCACATGGCGTTTTTGGATATGATATAGAATCCGTGTTGGATCCGAAAATCGCATCCAAAAATATAGCGTCGATCAGATCCAACGCGTATCCAACACACAGCTGCGTGTTTGGATCCGTGTTCGATGCAGCAGGATACTTTATTATAGGGCTCCTGGTGTGTCTTTCGGAGCAATGTAAAACGCACTGCTCATTGTTAGATGCGTTTGGGTCCGTCTTCATGGACCCAAACACGCATCTAAAGGTGTATGTTCACACGGACCCAACACGCCGTGTGAACATACTCTTAGGTGTAGAACACACAAATTAGTTCATAACTGCTATACTAAATGATTTAGGTAATAGAAACCAACTGCAAAAGTGCTTATTTTTACTGTCCCCATCATTACAGATATGATATTTGTAGCGAGAAAACCCCCTTTAATTGGTTCCAGGACAATCATTGTATGTTGTAACCGCAACGCTAGGGAACACTGGTAATTAGTTTGAACCCTTCCCCCTCCAAAAGGTCACCCCAATAAAATGATAAATTAAGATTAAAGAAAAGTATGGAGATTACAATAGTAAAGAAAATAATTTCTTAAATATGACAGCCAAAAAGAGCTGCTAAAAGCTAGAAATCATTTCTGTATTGAGGATAGAAGCTTCTTTGGTCATGTACTTAATACACAATGTACTACAGAAATAGAAAATGGAGCTACAAGACCAGAAATCACTGCATGCACTTCATTAATACCGATGTTTTACAAGTAAAACATTCATAATTATAGGCTGGATCTGTCAGTGATAATGTATGTTGTGTGAGGTTTTCAAGAGAAAATGTTCCAAGAGCGACCATTGTATGTTGAAATTATTGTATCCGGACGACATTGTAACTTGATGCATCATTGTACTCTTGAAAGATTTCAATTAATGTATTAAAAATATTAGCCGATATTAGCTTATTTTACCTATATTTTATATTTTTATGCTTCTATGCATGTTTATTGATGTAATTACCTTTGTATTTAATATTTATATTGAGAGAAAAAAGAAAAAACAGGCGGGGCTCGTATGGTGAAGTATGTTCAGTCTTTAAATGGTTAAAACACAATGTTAACTCTCACCTTGCTCTGTTGTGCTAGACTGGTCGCACAACACTCAGAGCGAAATGAATTCTGGCGCTGATAGATCAGTTCTAAATCACTTTAAGATAGTATAGACTGCCAGAATGTATGAACCTGTTCTTCTGCAATTCATAAGTACAGGTACAGTCTATTGCCAATACGACAACTCACGCTGACCACCTTTAACTTTGTCTGGCTGTTGTAACTGTTCGGTGCCAAAGTTTTGGCGTCAAACAATCATATATGTGTCTACTTTTACTAATGTGGTGCGACACGCCTCCTAGAATGCCCCAAAACTTTGGAGCGCTAATGAGACATTTACTACGCCAAAGTTTGGAGTACGCCTGTTCATACACCTATAGAACTGGTCTAGCACAGCTTTTTAAAGCCAGAATTTTGGCGCAGCCCCGTTCATACATGTCCGTTTAAATTACTCTTTTGAGTCAGAAAGCAGCAGCAGCCACAGATCCTTCGACAAAACCGCTCGCCTGTGGCAGCGGGATCAGCAAAACGAAAAGAAGAAAAACAGGTCCTGGTGCTTGCTATAAAAGACCCTCAGTGGGGCAATAATAAAGTGCTATAAGAGATTTTTTTTAAAAACAACTTCATAAAAGTGTTAAAACCTTATAAACTGATCGCTATAACGCGACACGTTTCTTACTTGACCGGCATTTCTTGATTTTTTTGTATCGGAACTCCTGAACTAGCGCCGATCAGGCAAGAAATGTGTCAAGTTATAGCGATTTGTGTATAAGGTTTTAACACTTCTTTTATGAAGTGGTTTATAATAAATCTTTCTTATGGCACTTTCATATAAAAGACCCTCAGTGGGGCAATAATAAATGCCGGGATCTGTATTCTTCTATTCACTTTTTTATATTGAACATGCGTATGTATCTAATTTACTTTTATTTTGTATTCATTCAACATTGGTATGGATGTGTGTCTATTGGTCTAATACCATTAATCTCCTTTTTCCTTAAGTAGAAACACGGATTTAGGTATTTCGTAGGCATATGTTTGTACTTCGTATTTTTCTTTAAGGAGCATGCATCCATTAAAAAATGCTGAGCAGTATGTTTTAAGCCAATCTGTGACTTATAGCAACACCTGTATCAATCCTGAAGAAGGGTGTTAGCTCGAAACATTGCTGTATTGCACTGTTGCTCATTGAAATAGTGCTTACCATATATTGTGACATAGATCCATGCTAAAAATTTGAAAGCTGCAATATTCAGCCCTTGCACATTCAAGAACACAGAGTGCCTGGAAAATGTGACCTGTGAAGCCATAGTTTGGAAGTAGACCATCAAGTACTACTCCTTAGTCTGCCTCTGAAAAAGCTGTGGCCCAAAGTCCACCTTATCCAGGTACACCACCATCTGGACTGTGAAAGGGTTCTCAGACCTCAAACGTTGTTGAAATAGAAATTGTATTCTAAAGTCAATTGAAAGACAATATTTTCTCTCTTGTATATTGAATGCAGAAACACTAAACTAATTTCATTAGGGATGTTTGGTCAGGAGATGCATCAAGGAGTGCAAATAAGACAAATTGTCACGCCAACGCTTAGCAGTATACGTAAAATAGGAGTGAAATAAAAGAGTCTTATTAAATGGAACAAGAAATTAGAACAAATGACCAAATCTGCACCTTTCATTGAATGAACATTTATTAGAAAGTACTGTACCAAAATAAAAGACACACCTTGTTTCTATTGAACAGGGCTGTGTGCAGCGTTTAGGGCAAAACCAATCTGAATACCAGATAAAAGGCTTTTTCCATCAGGTTGTCCAAACCGGTTATCCACAGTATTTTAGTATAGAGATGGAGTCCAATAACTTAAAACATTATTTAAATTAGTATTACATTTGCGATATATCATAGATCTTCGTGCACGTCCACAGTGTCCTCTCTTCCATTTGCTGTTCTGTTCTGTTCTGCAACCTCGTCATCTTCTAAAGAGTAAACAGATAGTTAATAACTATGCACCATAACCAAACAGAAATGGAGACAGCCCTCATCCTCAGACTTAACCATTTAGCTGCTGCGGTTTACCGAGGCGTCTAAATAATTACATAATGGGGTCAAGGTCTGTTACAGCCCCGATTGACCCCTCCACAACGTGATTGTGGGGCACTATTTGGTTGCCATAGCACCCAGAGGTCTAATGAAGGTCTCCGTAGTGGTTTGTATTGTTTTTACACCCTGAATAAGATCTCTAAATACTGCAGTATATAGTACAAGCGATTGCATGTCCAGGTCCCCTATGCGGACTTAAAAAGAAAAAAAAAAAAAAAGTACCCCTCCCCATTTATCATATATATAAAACAAATAAATCACAAAAGTAAATTATTTGCTAGGACCACTTCCATAAAAAGTGCAGTCTATTACAAAATCATGTTGTTTATCTCGCACAGTAAAAAATACACCATATATGATCAACAGTACCTCACCATTGTGAGGCTTCAAGAAGGATGTTCTCAGACAGAAGTGGCCACTAAGCTTAGAGTGTCACCAGCAGGTTGCCTTTGACCTTCATTCAGTCTTTCTGTATCTCTGTTGCAAAGAAGTGGATGTTTTTTTGCTATGCTACATCATAAACGGATGACTGCTTTATTGTAAGCTCAGTGGTCACTTCCATATGAGCCCTTGCAATGACGAGGTACTTTATCAATTGTAAGGTGTTCCTGGTCTCATGTTGTCAAAATGTGAACAATATGATGAGAAGGACTATTTAAATCCCAATGCAAATAGATCCCCTAAATTTATTGGGTGATTTAGGGATCAAATACCTGTTTGTTTTATGTTCATCCTGATATTTCAACCAAATGCCAAATATCCCTAACTTTTTGTGGGTAGTATATGTGTGTATAATAAAAATATATATATATAAAAATAAATATCAAGTCCCAAATGCCCAATTTTTCTAACAGTCTCCTGGTTATGAACAGAGGTTTTTAGTGAGGGGTGTGGATTATGAGAGGACATCACACCCCATAAAAGCCACATGTACTTATCATATGGGTGTGGATAAGTATGTATATTTAACATGTGTGGTGTGGAATGCTGGCACTTGTAGTTCCATAGCAGCAGCTAAGTGCAGGCAGCTGCTGTGGAACTACGAATGCCAACATGTCACACCATATATGTTAAACACACGTACTAAAAGGGGCACAGGCAGCAAAACAAACATGAAAGGTGTGTTGACTCCCTATCCACAACTGAAAAAAAATTGGCTGGAGGTACATTAAAAAAAAACAAAAATATATCTGTACCAACTTAAAGGACTTGTCTCAGCAGAGCCACAGCAAACTTCAGGCTCACCCTTCCTGGTTAGGATGTGGGTGGTTCTACAAAAGTGATTGGCATATCAACTCTGCTATTATTAGCCGAGTATATTACAGAAACAGTAGAGATGGAGCTTTCTAAACAGCAGGGGCAAAAGGTACAGGTTAAAGCTGGTCAAAAAAACAACTCCTGTTGCTGATTAGATACGGGCAGGGAGTGACACACCATCCTGGCCAAAGCTGGCAGAGCATATCAGAGCAGAGAGGTGGTCGGTAACCTGGGGAAGCTTGTGTACAAATGTAGGAGCCAACACCTACTCTAACTCTGAAGATGAGCAAAATCATAACCGCAGTGTATTTGGTATAAAGTCTTTATTTACCTTAACCTCCAGGTTTAACCCCTTAAGGACCCAGCCTGTTTTTGACCTTCCGACACACCCCTATTTTTAAAATCTGACAGTGTTCATTTTTTGGAGAATAATTTTTTGACACTTTTACCCTATCCATGTGACAGAGACTGTTTTCCCCGGACACATTGTGCTTTAAGTAAGAAGAAATTTTTATCCAAACAATTCCTTTTTTTTTGTGAAAAATATCAAATTTCAGAAAATTTGGAAAAAAATTAGCGATTTTGAAAGTTGCAAAATTTTCTGCGTGCAAGACAGATAATTATTCACCACAAAATATTTTTATAACTAGCATCTACCATATGTCCACTATAGGTTTTGGCATCATTTTTTAAAGGGTTTTTTTTTTTTTATGACATTAGGGGGCTTTAGAAATTTAGTAGTAATTTTCCCCAATTTTCAGAAATTTTGCAATAACATTTTTTTAGGGACCACCCCCATTTTCTGACGGGGGCTTTGAGGGGCCTAAAAGTTAGAACCCCCAAAAATAATCCCCATTAAAAACTAGACCCCTTAACGTATTTACAACACCTTTGGGAATTTTTGATAACCCTTTAGATATTTACAAAATTAAAAGCAAATGGAGGGAAATTTCAAAATTTCCTTTTTTTTTGCAGATTTTCAATATTTTATCCATTATTTCACTGGAATACGGTAAATGTGACTAGGTAAATCAACTTAATATAAATTCCCCCCCAGGTCCCCCTCCGTTTTTAAGAATCCCATATGTGGCCCTAGTGCAGTATTTGGCTCAACCATAACCCCCCGGAAAGGAGAGCACCCCCGAACTCTGAGGTCCCTTTTAAATACGAATTTTTTTTTTAGGCCCCAATTAAAGGTTTGGGGGGACACCCTAAGGTGCAAAAAACTTAATAAACACCCAAATAACCACATATTGGAAAAACCAAACCCCTTAAGGAATAAATCCAGGGGGGCATTAGTATATAGACCCCACAGGTGATTCACAAATTTTTTTTAGCATAAGGTTTGGGGGAAAAAAAAAAAAAAAAAATTTTTTTAATAATCTGCAATTTTGCTTAAAAATTTTTTTCACATATAAAAAGGAATCCTGGAAAAAAAACCCTAAAACTTTTGTTAACCAATTTCTTCCAAGTTCGGCAATACCCTACATGTGGTTAAACGCTTTTTTGGGGCGCAGGGCAGGGCGTATAAGGGAGGGATGTATAGGGCTTTTGGAACCAGATTTTGGTGGGCCATGCCCGCATTTGCAAACCCCCCCAAAAGTACAGAACAGGCAAACATTCCAGAAGTCACCCCATTTTGGGATTCACACCCTCAGGGATCTCATCTAGGGGTGTACCCCGCTTTTTTTAGGCACACGGGGTGTTCCATATTTTTTTTTTTAGCATTGGGCAATAAAAAAAGGGGGGGGAAAAAACGTAGTTGGGGGTCTTTTTTTTTTTGAGTTTCAATTTTTACAGCATTCGCCGTGCAGTGTAAATGATGTGAAACCCTTTACTAGGGGGTCGGTACAACACTAGGGTATAGATTTTTATATGTTTTTTTTTTTTTATTACTTTTACACAGTAGAAATAATCTATAAAAAATTACGTTTTTATGTTGTCCTATTCTAAACAGCCTTAACTTTTTTTTTTTGCTGGGGTCAAGCTTTTAGGGCTTGTTTTTTTGGGGGTTGATTTAAAGGGTTTTTTTTGGGTACCTTTTAGGGGTGCATATGATGCTATGTTCACTTTTTATTAAGGTTTTTGTGAGAGTTTTGAACAAAAAACAGCAATTTTTGGGTAGTTTTTTTTTATTTTATTTTTTATAGCGGTCACTGTACGGTATAAGGACATGGACTTTACTCACCCGGGTCAATACGATTACACCGATCCCCTTTTTTGTATTTTTTTTATTTTTTACTGCTTTTTATACAAAAAAAAAACTTTTTTAAAAACAAAAAAATACGTTTTTTGCTCGCCATAGCCCCCCCCGAGCGCCAAACTTTTAAAATTTTTCTGGCTTGGAGCTGTAAAAGGGACTTTTTTTTTTTGCGAGAGGATTTTTGACGTTTTTATTAGTATCATTTTTTGGGGAAAAGGGGTTTTTTTTGTTTGCTTTTAAATCCATTTTTGGAACCAGGGTGAAGAAAAATGCAATCCTAGAGGGGTTTTTTTATTTTTTTTTTTTAAAGGGGTCACCCGTGCAAAAATCCGTGATAAGTTTAGTTTTAAACTCTTTGGGTCGCTACGTTTAGGGGCATACCCAAAATTTATATAGTTTTTTTTTTATTTGAAGCACTTTTAAAAAAAAAGAAAATGTTTTTTAGTGTGTAAAACAATATTTTTATGCAAAAGCTATCTTCTGAGACTATACATTTTTTATTTTCCGTAACAGAGCTGTAAAGGACTTTTTTTTTTTTTTCGGGGTGAACGACATTTTAATTGGTACAACTTTTTGGGGTTTATTTGGGTTTTTTTATCGCTTTTTATTCCATTTTATGTGGGTGCGGGAAAGATCAATAATCTTAAATTCTGTGATTGTTTTTTTTTTTTTTTGTTTTTTTACGGCTTCACCGTACGGGGGTTTAATTAACAGACAATTTAAGGGCAGGTTTTACCACGCGGCGATACCAAATATGGGTCTTTAAAATTTATTTTTGATCTTTTTGGGGGGGTTGGCTTTGTAAAGGGGAAAAGGGGGGGTGTACGTATTTTAATTTTTTTTTTCGTTTTTGTTTTTACTTTTTTTTTCACCTTTTTTTTTACTTTTTTTACATTTTTATTTTTTCTTTTCCCCCATAGGGGTTTTAATGAGAGATCTTTTGATCTCTCATTCAAAAGGAACAGTGATAGCTTTTGCTATGACTGGTTCCAAGACAACGTCGTCACATACCGGGGGCGGCCCCACAGGGCACGGCCGGGGGGTTGCGACTCACAGACAACCCCGAAGGCATTCTCTGCCCCTTCCGTGGTGTCTGTTTTAAAGGGGGCAGGGACCCCCACGGATCCCCGATCCGTGCGCTGCGCCCCCCGACAGAGACGCAGGAGGAGCGATCCCCCTCCTCTCTCTCCTAGTTATTGGGGGACCGAAATGGGTTTCGCATAATTACGGGGTTATCCCCGCCCCCCCCCCCCCCCTCCCGGGCGTCCGGGGTCGGGCCGATGGTGGGGAAATTCAGCTGCAAAATACAGCTGACACCCCTGCCGATCGCGCGAACTCGCTTTAGAGTTCCCGCATCCCAGGACGTATCCCATACTCCAGGCGTTAACCCCCAAACACCCCCGGACGTATGGATACGCCCAAGGTCGTTAAGGGGTTAAAGACCAATCAATGAGATGGGAATACTCCTTTAAGAACATACCTAGATTGCCAATCTTGTTTGTAAGCTGGGGTCTGGGTAAAAAAATACTTGTTTTAAAACATTATTTTTCCCAAAAGAATGGGAGATTGAAATACACCTTTCTTTTTACAAAAAAAAAAAAAAGTTATGGCCTTCAGAATGAAAGAAAAAAAAAAAAGAAAGAAAAAAAATACTGTAAATCTATACATTTTTTGTAACACCCAAATAGCCCTGTCATTAGGGTTCAACCTTTTGTTTTAAGGAGTGGTTTGTTAAAGTTGCAGTGATACCAGTTATATCAGTTGGACTTTGGGTTTTTTTTTTCCTATAAAAAAAGCACTTTACTGGCTTAAAAGCCCTAACAGGGCCGACTCAGCCCTTCTTTTTGGTTTCCAGCTGCAATTAGGTTTTGACCACTTCCTCTGAGATTGAAATGGTTGAGATTACAGTTATCTCAGATCTCACCTCCCATGCCCGTACCACCTGGTGTACATTTATAAGGTTTGGCGGTAAACACATAGTCCCATTGACATTACTTTATGGAAGACGGCACTAATGAGCTATCGGGTCATTGATACTTCACTGCATCGCCACATCTGACACAATTTATACATTGATGCTCTTAACTGTTCTATATGAATTATTACCAGTCTTTACAGTTCCTTCACATTTGCCATCTTTGTATTCAAATCCATCTGCACAAACACATTTATAGCTTCCAGGAGTGTTCACACAATTCTCATTGTCCCTTACACAACTTTCAGAATCCTCACACCATTGAAATCTGGAAGAGAAAGACAAATTACACACACATTTCTACAAGCACAAGATTTCTTATCCCAAGACAGAACCATTCTTTAACCCCCTGGCCAGAAAAGGTCTTAATGACCAGCTAAAATTTGTAGTTTTTTTTGCCCCCCCTTGCGTTGCAACATTCATGTTTTTTTACTCTTTTAAGTGACTCAGTTGTATGATGACTTGTTTTATGCGAGAGAATTACTGAAGAAATTTTAAAAATTTTTGCAATGTGAACGTGGGTTTTTTTTTCTTAAAGTTATTACAGTCATGTTGCTCACTAATATGTGTAGGGTTTTTTTTAATGTATGCACAATTTTTATTTTATTTTTTTTCTACTGTTTTATCTTAATCCCATTAAGGGATAACTACCGAACACTTTTTTTCAATTGGTAATGTATTAGCATACATGAATATGCTAATACATTACTTTCGTGTCATTTAAAAGACACAGGCTTCATCAGGAACACCCATTTTGCCCTGACCACACCTTGCCTGTACAACAGCCCTGAGGTTCTTTAGGGGCCCTAGAGCCCTGACGTTTTAGCCATGGGCTTGAGGAATTCTACATCCAATAGAGGGGGGCCCCGCAGTTTTTTTTCCCCTGGTTCTTTTTTTTAAAATATTTAAATTTTAGTGGAATGTCAAGGCAATAAATCTCTACACGTCAACATAGTGCTTCTCCCTAATGAGAAGCCTTACCTCTTTAGAAGATTTGGTTAAAACATACAATATTCCCACTGTGTATTTACCTGTACAATTGTTGCCTTCTAAGCTGTATCCACTTGCACAGTCTTGACATTTATCTGGACCCTCACCGGAGCATCCTGCACAACATTCATCACATCCTAGTGTAACAAAGCAACTCATATTAATATACAATCAAATCTTCATAAAGCTTAGGTTTTTTTCCCCAGTGGCATGGAGGAAAACGGCATACATGTTTTAAAAAATCCCAAGGGGCCTCTTTTTTCCCCAAAGGACAAGAGTGCCTTTTTGGACACAGTTCAAGTGGTTTACGTCTATTTGCAGTATAGAATAGTGCAATCTGCTGCACTATTCTACACAGAGTCTCAGAGTGAAAAAACTTACACCACAGGTATACATTACAACAGTGTCTACTGTGATGGATGCCACTTTATGGCTTATCTTGAAGAAATCCATTAAGCACATATTTAAGGAGCTTCTCCAAGAAAATGCACTCATGCAGTAGTTTTATTACAGTGTGTAAGGTGCCTTAAGGGGCCTGACTTGATCTGTTAAACCTGCATATTCATAAATGTCAGAAAAAGTAGATCTGTAGTTTCCCAACTATGGCAAGAAGCCTGGACACCATATTTTGCAATATTTTTTACTTCACTGATTACACTGATAAATCTTCCACATTGTTTCTATCTTTTATGAAACCGCTGAGGAAAATATAGTAAATACTTGTGTTTCCTGTGAAATAACTCTGGAGAATCTTCTCCTATAACTTTATGTTGTTTCTCCGTTATTCCTTCAAAAAAATGTATTACTGAATATGTCAGCTGGGTGTTACCACTTGTGGGTGTATCCATGCACAGTGTGAAATTGTCCAATCAGTGCTTAGAGTAAGTCTATGCAGGGACACACCCATTTGAAAGAATAACAGAGGATCAGCACAACACAATAGTTATAAGAGAAGATGCTCCAGAATTATTTCACAGGGAACACAAGGATTTACTACATTTTCCTCAGCAGTTTCATAAAAATATTAATGTGCAAAATTTATCAGTGTAATCAGTGAAGTAAAAATATTGCAAAATATGGTGTCCAGGCTTCTTGCCATAGTTGGGAAACTACAGATCTACTTTTTCTGACATTTATGAATATGCAGGTCTAACAGATTTCCAATATGCTATAACCTAGCAAATTGTCAGAGAACAACTTCAGATCCAATCTAGAGTTGGTTTAAAACAAATTTCTTCCAGTGGTTTTGAAGGATACTTAGCTACTTTTAAAGGGGTGTTCCAACAGTTCAAAATGCTTGTTCGTTAGTCGGGGGCATGATGAAAAATAGAAAGAATACCTACCTCCTGGACACCGTCGCTCCTTCATGGCGGCCGCCACAGTGATCCCAGCGGTAGCTGTGAATGTTCACGTGACAGATCCAGCCAATCACAGGCCGCAGTGGTTGTGACCTGTGATTGGCTGCACTGGTCATGTGAATGATGAACATGTAGGGCTACTGTCAGGATCACTGGGATGGCTGCGGCGAGGGTATGAGAGCATCCAAGAGGTAAGTATGCAGAGTCCTGTCCCTTGCGGTGACCTTAACACCAGATCTGCCAGGCCCTATCCTACCCCTGACAATATTCCTACTAGATGTCCCTCGTTATGCTAACCCTAAACAAAACAACTCAAAACCACCAAAGAGAAATCAGGAATAGAACACACTGCAAACAGAAGCAACGGAGAACTGAAGACAAACAGGGCTCTAACAAACTAGGAACAGATAACGGAGCAAAACAGACCAAAAGGCCATCAGCTCACAAGACACAATCTTTCAGCTACCAGTACACACAGCCCCAGCCACAAAGTGGAACTCAGCACTATGGAGGCCTAGCAATCAAGCTCATGTGTGTGCATGGTCAGAAAGTTGTTTGAGGCAGTTACGTAGCAACAGCCATATTTGATCTCGTAAGCCAAAGATGAAACGGAAGGAGAATTGCTAGGGCTATGTTCACACGGCTTATTTGCGGGGCGTAATTATGCCCCGCAATTACGCCGTGTGGACGGGGGCGGGGCGGGAGGGGGTGTCGGCCCACAGAAATTCAACACGCCGCTGGTAATTCACGTCACTTATCTCCCCCCATGGCGTATTCGCCGAGCAGGGAGAGGAGACGGAATCCATAGTTCTCTATGAGAACTGTGGATTACCGTAATGACTGGGACGTATTTCAGCCGTAATTCGCGCACTACGGCACGTAATTACGGACTGAAATACGTCCCATTTTAAGCAGTGTGAACATAGCCTATGATTCATAACAGTTATGGAATGACTTATTAGCAATATAGAAAATACTCACTTTTACATGAAAACGATCCTTCTGTGTTAAGACAATACTGATTCTCTTTGCATGGAGGATTTTCTGTTGCACATTCATCAACATCTGAAGAACCAAACAATAACAGAGACTGAAAATGCTTGAGAATTTTTCATTTCATAATAAAAATAATTCAGGTAGTCAAAGGGCAGATTGCTCTTACCCTTTAAAAACAGTTAAAGTGGTCAGCCAAAACTTCTGTGACCAGTATGTCTGAGTGAAACATTGAATGTAAAATATGCTTGTCCAGTGATTGGTGAATACAGCCCAAAGCACTCTCTGACAAGTTGGTCTTAGTCTACTAAGACCCAGTAGCTTTACCCAGCACCTGGTAATCACATGATCACTGGGGACAGACCCAGAAGGGGTCACGGCAGACTGCTCAGCTATATAGATGGCGCTCATTAAGCATGGTGTATTCAGTAATCTGGAAGCCAGGGACGATAATAAGCCATCTCTGCCTTCCTGCTATAGAGTCTGTGCAGCTTTAGGAGTGGGGAGTCGGCTGTTACCAACTACCAATTTCTGTGCTGGTGTTGATTTTGCAAAGACATTCAAGAACATCCTTGCAGAGTTGCTGTAGGAGCAGGAGGTTTTTAGTTAGTTCCACGCTAAGGCTATGTTCACACAGTGTATTTGCAGGGCGTAATTCCGCCCCGCAATTACACCGGTGGGGGGCGGGAGCGGGGGACTGAGCAGGGGGCCGGCACTTTGCCGGCCCCATAGACAATCACTGCTAGCGGCGTGTATATGCCGCTAGAAAGTGACATGTCAATTATCTCCCCGTCCAGCGGCTTCGCCGGGCGGGGAAAGGAGACGTAATCCATAGTTCTCTATGAGAACTGTGAATTACCGTTATGAATGGGCCATTTTCGGCCCGTAATTGGCGCACTTCGGCACGTAATTACGGACCGAAATACGGCCCATTTTAAGCCGTGTGACCATGCCTTAAACGATCACTTTATTTTAGACACATGCCTTTTTATGATCAGAACTCTTCTGTATATTAATGAGACATGTGACCCTGCAGTGAAACCTTAAACCCTTAAAACAAACGCCTGAAAAGTAGTTGATGACCTGCATATTTTTTTTTTAGTTTTTGCCTCCTTGCCTTTCAACAGTCATAACTTTTTTTATTTTTTCAATGACGCAGTTGTATGAGGCCTCGTTTTATTTGGGACAAGTTGTACTTTTTGGGGAATAGTGCAAGTTTTTTTTGTGTCTAATGTATGCACAATTATTTATAAATATTTTTATTTTATTTATTTTTTCTACACTTTGTTTAACTTTTTTTTTTTTTTTAAATCCCATGAACTGTTTTACTTTATTATTTTTTTTACACTTAGTAATGCATTCGCATATTTTTACATGCTAATACATTATAATCTGTGTCAGTTTGACACAGGCAGCAATCAGGGCAGCACACAGTGTGCCCTGATCGCTAGCTTGTTAGACAGCCATGGGGCTACTCTAGGTCCCTAAGGGTATGTTCACACGGCTTATTGTGGCACGTACTGTACATGCCGCAATACACCGAGTGTTTTGGAAGCGGCGTACTCCCAAAGCACAGGAGGGCTGGCCCCATAGAAATGCATTGTCAGCCTTGTCTCATGACCAACTGGACCCTGTGACTATATATGGAAACCATGGGATATTTATTGTGTTCTTCATGACTTGGAGAATGTGCTACAGATATGGTTGGATTGCGGGTATAACTTAGGAAACTCCTTTGTCCTTATGTGTCCTGTCTCGTGTCTTCCCCCTGTCTTGTTAGTTGTCTATGTGTGTAATTGTCTCATTTGTTTAAAGGGCTGTCAGTTGCATTTATCTTGGGTGCTTACTAAGATGGCTCTCAAGCCTCGTATCTTATGACCGCAGTTATAGTGTACTAGTTTAATTTATATGCGGTGTGTGGTACACTGCTAATGTTAGTTCATAAGTTAATGCATCATGTGTATTACTGTTAACAGCCCTGCGTGGCTTTATGGTTGTAAAAACTAATAAAAATTTACAATTTAAAAAAAAAGAAATGCATTGTCAGCGGCACGTAAGCACCGCGAACAATTGACACGTCACTTCTCTCCCCGGGCGTACGATACTATCATATTGACCGGGGAGACAACCTGCAATTCATAGCTCTCTATGAAGCTATGAATTACCGTAATTGCGGTGTGCATTTCACCGCAATACGCGGCAAAATGCGCGCGCAATTACGCTTTAAAATAAGCCGTGTGAACATTCCCTAAGGCTCACTGTGCAGCCATTCCCCGGGCTCTGTCGAAAAGTCCCGATCAAGGGAAAGCCCTTTGATTATGCTGTAGTCACTGACTGAAGCAATCAAAGGGTTAAGTACCGGGGAGCGGAAGTTTCCCCCACTCCCCAGCAATTGCAGAGGCTGAGCTGTGAGGTACAGCTCTGTCCTCAGCGCTGCTGCGGCGCCACAAACCCCGATGTCTGCAGCGACGTCAAAAGATGTCGCAGCAGACGAACGACCTGCAATGCCTGCTGTCAAACGTCGGCAGGCGGTTGTTAAGGGGTTAAATCAAAAGAACCAAGTTTCAGCGGATCAGCTTTAGTGTAAACCCAGATCATAATAGTAAAACTGATCTGCAGATCAGTAGAGGGGATCTGAGCCAGTTTGAAGGTGTATTGCATCTGTGCTAAATTACACAGGGCCAGTATTTTAAAACGGACAGCCTTGTGGGGTTCAATCCCTAGCACAGATGGGCTATAACAGACAAAAAACTGTTAAGTGCCATTATTGTCTAAGATAAACAGGAAGGCAAGACAACTGTGGGCAAAAAAGTAAAAATTAGATCATAAAGCAATGGAAAAAGATTGGCTGGTCAAATGAATTCAGACTTCTGTTGCACCATGCTGCATAAATTGATGATCTCTTTCCGACAATTGTCAACAGGGGAGGCTGGTGGAGGTGCCTCAACAATGTGAGGAACACTTTCTTGGTGCACCCTGGGTTCTTTGATACTTGTGAATTAATGATTGGACAGTAGAGCAAGTTCATCCCTCATAGCAGCTGATTACCCTACAATAGGGGGACACTTTCAACATCCTCATTCCTTGTAGGTTGTAAGTCTTTTTTTGGGCCAGGTCCTCTTTCCTTCTGTACCAGTTATTTATCACTTAGGGCGGCATGTACGATATTTGGCTTTTAAACGCCAAATTTCATGCGCCTGATTTATGAACCCGATCTATAGCAGGTTATAAATCAGGTGCATCCTAGCGCTAGTACGACATTTCTGGCTCAGGAATACCACTTCGAAAGGGGTTTACCTGTTCCAGCAGTAAGTCGCCTAGAATTACCGTAGCGAAGCTATAAATATTTAGCTTCATACGGTTCTAGTGCGCCGCACCTCCCGCACGCCCCCGAATCAGGCGCATTACAAAGTGCCGTTTGGGCTCTGTAATGCACCCGATGTTGGCGTGGGTGACTATTAAAACTATCGCAAACGGGGCTGTGTCTGATGTCTGTCTGAAAATACGCCAGAATTCTGCCGCAGCCCCGTTCATACATGTTCCGCTTAGTGTTGCCATTGTACTTTGTTTATGTTATGTATGTAACCTCCCCACTTCAAGTGTACAGTGCCCTGGAATCAATGGTGCTTTAAAATAAATAATACAAACTAAAATATGTGGCAACCTCCAACAATTTTATTCATGCATAGCAATGAATGAAATTACTAATAAATCCACGGCAATTCTACAACATACTAGATGTGCTACAGATTTTAAAAATCAGCAGCATACCCAGAATCTGCTACAGATTTTTTACTTTGTGAATAGAGTTTGTTTGGTGCAAATTCAACAACCGAAATTCCAGAAAATACGTAATGTGTGAATGCAGCTTTAAGTAGTCGACTTTACTTTTGGGTGGCGTAAAAAGGAGCTATATTTCAAATCAGTACAATTATACCAAATGCTCTAAAAAGCATTTTAAACATACAGGGGCACATTTATTAAAGGCAAGTGCACCACAATTCTGGCGCAATATACGTAAAAAATAGTGGCATAGATGCTTTAATCACATTTATTAAGTGTTTTGGACCATTTCTAGACACTTCTGTGCCTCGTTCAACAATTGCACCACAATTTTAGTGCAATTAGTGGCATAAATTAGGCCAACTAGACAGCCTAAACCTGCACCAGATTTGTCACCACTATGATAAGTGTGGCATACTGTAAGACTATCCAGTCTAACTTTACACTAAGGGGGACATGTATGTTAGACAGTATTGCAAGCTTCCCCATGAGAATTAACATTTTGTGCAGATAATGTGTGGACTCTATTGCTAACTGAAGACAGACATTTGTATACAGTCTTGCAAGAAATAAGTGTATTATACCAAATGTCCATATGTGTTAAGAATTACAAAATCAATCAGCAGTTTAAAAAGAAAAGCCCTGAAGTCTTTAATTCTTTTATGTAATGATGCATGGTTAGTATAGTATGAAGTGACACTGACCTACACAGCTGTCATCTTCTTTGGCCCATCCTTCTTTACAATCTTTGCAACCTTTATTTGACGGACCATCACATGTTTTACAGGATACGTGACAAGCTGGGTAAAGCAAAAGGCAACAATGAAATTTACATTTAGGTCAATCCAGGTACCAAACAAGAGACAATATGTCAGGACTGGTTTTCGTTTTTTTCAAAGTTACATAAACTCTTAGGGATTGTCCCTTACAGCAGAGTTTTCAGTCGGATTTACAGACTGTTTTCGGCTTTGAAAGGCGCCTGTAAACCTTTTAGATTAAGTTAAAAATAGAAAATCTGTGCAGTCCCCACTCCATGGATTTTCCACCGGACGGTTTTTTCACACCGCCGGTGGTCCCAAAAAAACTTAGAACATTCATTCTTCCGACCATTTTCATGCAGAACATGAACATGTGGATGCGAAGGGGGATGGCTTGAATCTGCAAACCGGACAAAAGCTATCCCCCTGCGTGCCAAAAAAAGACAAAATACCGGTCAGCATTTCCTGACCGGTATTTGGTCTCTGCCGTGTAAACGCACCCTTAAGCAGATGTGAAATAAATTATCAGGAAGAAGAGTACGAGCACAAAGCTAAAACACATAGTAAGAATAGCAGTTACCCGTGCAAACAGAGTGGCTGTCATTCCTTTCTGAACTGAAGTATCCATCTGCACATTCAAGGCAAAATGGCCCAGTATACTCTGCCTTACAGCGACATGACCCATCTCCACTTCTGGTGCCATCACCACCACAAAATCCGTTCCCATGACATGGCCGTTCTGATCCACCTAGACAAGCTTTTAAAAAAAAAAAAAAAAAAGAAAGAAAGAAAACTATTTAAATATATATGCTCTTAACTTAATGGTGTCGCATTAACCCCTTCACACAAACTGACCTATCTGTATGTTGAGTTTTAAGTCACTGGCCTGTGACTATCTGATGTTGGTGTAAAATTAGTGTCCTGTTTAATACAGTTGAAATGTTATTTAAATCATATGATGAACAAAGTAAAAATAAAAAAGTCACCCTTTTACTCGTCTCCATTAAAATTAACAAATAAAAGTTACTTGATGTGTTAAAAAATGCTACCACTGAAAAAATTACTTGTCCCACAAAAAAAAAGTTACAGCTCTTTGAATAGGACAATGAAAAAAAAAAAAAAAAAAACAAAAAGAACCCTGTTCCACCCTAAATGCTTAAGTGGGCAGCTTGCATAAAGAACACTCCAGCAAAGTTTTTGGGGGGCATATAATGCTGACAACAGTAGTCTGCCGTGCATGAATCAAGTCCCTTGACTCATGCTGTTTTTCTTTCCTATCTGCAATGTGCAGATGCTCTAGTGCAACCTACAAGATGCAGCTTTAGGCAATGTGCAGTGGGGGGGTGGGTGCAGGCAGCTCGCCGACCCCATAGACATTCATTATTCACGGTGTGTATACGCCGTAAATAATGTGCATGTTACTTTCTCTCCGCACGGCGGATTCGCCGAGCGGGGTGAGGAGACGGAATCCATAGTTCTCTATGAGAACTGTGGATTACCGTAATGACAGGAACAGATTTTAGCCGTATTGGAGCGCAAATACGGCACGCAATACGGCTGAAATCAGTCCCAGAATAAGCCGTGTGAACAAGCCCTTACAATGCCGTTCCCTGCCTCCAGCTTGTAAGAGTTGATAAGGAAAAAAAAAAAAAAAAACCACTATAAAAGGTGCGTTCATACAGCGCCGGTTTGGTGCAGTTTTAAATGTGCTCCAATTAAACTGCCTTTATTACCAGAAAGCTTCTTTCAGTTCTCTAAATTGCTCAGAAAAGTGTTTCAAGTAAGTAATCAATGACTGTGTTTGAAGTCTTATGGATTACAAACACATTAATGGATTACTTACTTTCCAAACAGTTTAGATAAAGGCAAAAAGCTTGCTGGTAATAAAGGCAGTTTAATTGGAGCGCAGTTAAAACTGCACCAAAACAGCGCTGTGTGAAAGCAACCTTAGCAGGAGGAACATAGGGATACACAGGTGACTGATGAGTGAGATAGGAGACAGATTATCTATGCCAATCATCTGTCACTTGCTGCTCTAAATCACATGCAAACATATTATAATAGTCTATGCTGCTCTATATAGGCAAAAGAAATTAAACCGCTTCTTAACTGATGTTTTAGCAGCATCTGGGTTTATGTAGTTTAAGATTAAGCAATGTTTAATGAAACGTTATTCAACCATCTAGAACACTGGGCCTCGTTTATGAAAACCGTCTAAATATAAGCCTGTCCTTGTTGCCTGTAGCAAGCAATCAGAGCTCAAGTTAGATTTCTTTTACTGCTCTAGAAAATTTAAATCTGATCTCCGATTGGTTGCTAGGGGCAATATGGACAGTCTTCGGGTATGTTCACACAGCGTTCTTGACAGACCGTATCTTGGGGCATAATTGTATGGCATTCACAGCTCTCGAGAACTAAGGATTACCTGCCGTTTTCCCCATTGCACAATACGCGTCACTTCTTCCCTGTACTTACGTGCCGGGGAAAGTGAGTGCTAATGGGAGCCAACACAGAGCATTTTAGAAGTACGCTGAGACTTTAGAAATACGTCTTGAAGACAGCGTGTCAACTCATCCTTACGCTTAGGCAGTTTTCACAAGAGGCCCTTTCTGTAAATAAATGGAAGCAGGGTCTTCAACAGATATAGCTCGTGAAGGAGTTTGCAATCAGGCTGAAGTTGATTAGTATGTAATATAATATATATATATATAACTTCTGTATGGCAGGCACCCTAGGGGACTGCTGGATGTGGCGAAGGAAACCTGGGAGAGTGAGGTTACTCCTCATAAGAGTGTGGTGGAACATGTAGCCCAGATGCAGGAGAGAATGGCCCCGGTACTACCTATTGTAAAGAAGCACCTTCTGCAGGCACAAGACACCCAGTCCAGGGTATATAATAGGTCTGCCCAGCCAAGACAGTTCAATCCAGGAGACCGCATGTTAGTGTTATTCCCCACCGTTGAAAGTAAGTTTTTGGCCAAGTGGCAGGGTCCCTACGAAATCGTTGAAAAGGTGGGAGAGGTTAACTATAGGGTACATCAGCCAGGGAGGAGAAAGCCCTTTCAGATGTACCATGTCAACCTGTTAAAACACTGGAGAGAGAGAGAACCCCCTGAGTCTCCTTGCCTTACCGGTCAACCCACGTCCGAAGTGGCGGTAGTGAGGGTTGCAGAGACCCTGTCCCCCTCCCAGAAGCAAGAATTCAGGGAGCTACTCCAACAGAACAAAGATCTGTTCAGAGACCCCAGGCCTTAGTAACGTGATAAACCATGAGAACCCACAGACCCCCAGGTCTGAATGAACCTAAGGCCATACAGGATTCCTGAAGCCCGTAGGGAAGTTGTTGCAAGGGAGGTTCAAAGGATGCTAGAACTGGGAGTAATTGAGAGGTCCAAAAGTGGATGGTCAAGCCCCATTGTACTAGTGCCAAAGCCCAATGGCGAGTGGAGATTCTGCAACGACTATCGTCACTTAAACAAGGTATCTAAGGTGAATGCCTACCCCATGCCTCGGGTAGATGAGTTGATTGAGCATTTGGGACCAGCTAGATATATCACCACCTTAGACCTCACAAAAGGGTACTGGCAGATCCCATTGGCGAAAGAAGCTAGGAAGAAGACCGCTTTCTCCACACCCGACGGATCCTTTCAATATGTCCGGATGCCGTTTGGCTATGGACCAAGTTCTACATCCCCATAGGAAATATGCCGCTGCCTACTTGGATGACATCGTCATTTTAAGTCATGACTGGGAGAGTCATCTAAGGAAAGTCCAGGCTGTTCTGGATGCCCTGAGAAGGGCTGTGTTTAAGATTAACCCAAGTAAATGTGCCCTGGAAATGGAGGAGACGAAATACTTGGGCTATATTGTCAGACGGGGGAAGATTAAACCTCTGATGAATAAGGTTGAGGCTATCCAGAAATGGCCCTTCCGCCTCACCAAGAAATAGTTCACGGCATTCCTTGGCATAGTGGGCTATTATAGGCGGTTTATCCCTAGGTTCGCCGAGATAACCGTCCCCTTGACAGAGTTGACAAAGGGGAAAACATCTGCCATGATTAAATGGTCTCCCGAAGCAGAGGGAGCTTTTCAGGAGCTTAAACAGGCCTTATGCCAACAACCCGAGTTGGTAGCCCCAGACTTCCTCCGGGAATTTGTGGTCCAAACGGACGCGTCGGGTGTGAGGCTGGGTGCAGTCTTGTCCCAGGTGATAAATGGTGAAGACCACCCAGTAATGTACCTCAGTAAGAAACTCTCCCCAGCGGAAAGAAATTAGGCCATTGTGGATAAAGAGGGTTTGGCCATAAAGTGGGCAAAGGAAGGAAGTTCAAGCTCATGTCCAACCATGCCCCACTAACAGGCTCGGACTGGGCCGCCGGGGGACCGGGGAATCCCCTGGTGGGCCCCCCCGAGCCGCTGGGGGCCCCGGCGGCCGTGGCGCCGCTCCCCGGGGCCCGTCCGCGCATCCGGTCCCTGAACGCCCGGGACCTGCGTCCCGAGCGCCCAGAGACCGGCCTGGTAGCCGGGGACTAATGTCCCCGACTCCCGGGGCTGCGTGGTGTCAGCGGAGCACAGTGCCACTAGCGCTGCGCTCATCTCCCTGGCAGGCTGAACGCGTTAGGACTTCAGCCTGCCGGGCGCCGGCCCCTACTGCTGACGTAGGTGGCGCGGTGACGTCACTTCACCGCGCCGCCTATGCAGGGCGGCAGTACGGAGCCGGCGGGGAGCACGGAGCGGCCGGGACCTGCCAGGAGCGGGAGCCGGAGCCAGGTAAGTGGCTGTTTGTTGTTTTGTTTTTTTAACTACAGGGGGGTCCTGTCTACAAGGGGGGGGCTCTGACTACAAGGGGTCCCTGTCTACAAGGGGGGGCTCTGACTACAAGGGGGGGGGGGGTTCTGACTACAGGGGGTCCCTGGCTACAAGGGGGGGGGGCCCGACTACAATGGGTCCCTGGCTACCTAGGGGGCGCCCGTGGCTACCTACAGGGGACCCTGGTTACAAAGGGGGCCCTGGCTACAAAGAGGGCCCTGACTGCCTACAGTGGGCCCCTGACTCCCTACAGGGGGCTCCTGACTACAAAGGGGCCCCTGGCTACCTAAAAGGGGGCCCTGGCTACCTAAATACTAAAGGGGCCCTGACTACCTACACAGTAGCTAAAGGGGGGGGGGGGCATGACTTCCTGCACACTACCTAAAGGAGACCCCTAACTGCCTGCAAACTACCTAAAGGAGGCCTTAACTGCCTGTATACTACTTCATGGGAAGCCCTAACTGCCTGTATACTACCTAAAGGGGGTCCCTAACTGCTTGCAGCCTATATAAAGGGGACCCTAACTACCTACAGCTTACCTAACTGGGAGAAACCACCTACCTATAGACTGGGGCCTTGCCTATTTGCCTACCTACCTAGGGTCTTGTCTACCTACCTGGTAATATAATTGAGAGGGCAGCAGTGCATAGTTGTAGCATTATCTCCAGGGACTTACTCCTCTCCCCACCCTCCAACCTCTTAGGATACTAGGCCTCTAAGTTATGGCTTGTACCCGCTCTCCCACCCTTGGGAGGTTTGTACAGAGGTGGGAATAGGTAAAGAAATGCTGGAAAATTGAGGATTCTAAGATATTTGTGTGTAATTTCTGCAGGGATGAGCTGTGGCCGGGACAAGTCATCATGGCGGTGTGGAACAGATGCAGAAGAAAAGAGAATAAGAACGACTCATGAGAGAAGAGAACAACTCCTCAGATAGGACGTCTCCGGTGAGTACCTGATTTCAGGGGTTATGTTACTTCTATATTGGATCAGTGCTGTATTCACTGTAATGTGACCTGAGCTGGTGTCAGACCACTATGTGGTCTCTATATGGTGGTGTTTTAGGTTATACCTGAGCTGGTGTCTGACCTTTATGTGGTCTCTATATAGCGGTGTTGTAGGTTATACCTGAGCTGGTGTCTGACCTCTATGTGGTCTCTATATGGCGGTGTTGTAGGTTATATCTGAGCTGGTGTCTGACCACTATATGGTCTCTATATGGCGATGTTGTAGGTTATACCTGAGCTGGTGTCTGACCTCTATGTGGTCTCTATATGGCGGTGTTGTAGGTTATACCTGAGCTGGTGTCTGACCTCTATGTGGTCTCTATATGGCGGTGTTGTAGGTTATATCGGCGCCGGTATAATGCCAGCGTACATGTGTCCCTGATTGACCCTGTGATAGGAGTTACACTTTTACTTTCTTGCTGGTGTTTATTTTAGAAGGTGGTGCGGTGTTTGACCAAGGGAACCATGGTGGGGGATATTGTATGTGGGTGGAGGGGGATATTGATGGAGCGACTTAGCCATGTGTCTATGATATGTGAGACTGACAAATGTGTGAGCTACAGATATGTGACTCTCTTGCTATTGTACTACACAATACAGTTCTGTTTTCCACTCTGTATTATGTTGTAAAATGGGCGCATTTATGTCCGAGAGGCCGGTAATATTTTCATGTACAGTAGGGTGGGCCCTCCAAGATCAACTCCCCTGTGGGCCCCAGACCCCCCCAGTCCGACACTGCCCACTAAAGAGCATGCAGGAGAAGAAAGAGAACAATTCGCAGGTCACCCGCTGGTTTCTGGCATTACAAGATTTCCGTAGAGCATAGGCCAGGCAAGTTACAGGGAAATGCGGATGCCTTATCAAGGGTGTATAGTTTGGTGGCTGAAGATGCCCAAAACCCCGGTTTTAGGCAAGGGGAGGGGGGGTATGTAGTAAACCACAAGGGGCCGTGGTGGACGGCCGATATGTCTCACCGAGATGCCTGGTCTCGGTGTGGTAAAAAGCCATATAGTACTGGTGTCAGCGGCATTCGGCTACTGACACACGTTTCATATACGTTTAGTATAACTGCTACGCAGTTAATCGGGAAGGCTATTCACAGGAGTAGCCAAAAGAGCGGGGTGGGTTGGCTACTCCCATGTCCAGGTCCAGACCTGGGTTTTGTTTCAGAACTATGTAAGCCTGGCAGGTCAGGTTAGCAGGGGGTGTGACGGCTCAGAAGGAGTTCTAACAGTGTGAGAGTTGGACAGAGTTTCTGCAGCAGGCTATAGGCGAATCACTTTGGGGTTGGATCCTGCTAAAGGAAAAGAACCCAGAGACTGAGTTTACACACGGACAGTGTACTGTTTGTTTTTTTGCACTGAAGGCCAGCGACGTTGTTTCTTCCTTTGTATGATTATCCTTCTGGCTCAATTAACGCCATTATAAAGGAATATTGTTTTTCCCCCCACTGAGCAGATTCCTTACTATATATCTCTATATATTTTTTTTTTTTTTTTTCCCAGTTCCATGCGCTTTACCTAAGCAGTCTGGCCCATATGTCCCAGGAGGACAGCACACTTTAATAGTTTCTATGCAGAACCATTTCTGTAAGTCTGGATACTTCTTCCTCCTGCAAAGCACCAAAATAACAAAAAACAAGTTAAAACACAAAGTAACAGGAAAATAAATAGCCAAAATAATTAGAAATCTATTTTTTTGCTGGCTAAACTCAATATTTACCATATTATTTACCGCTCCTTAAAGAGGTTGTCCAGTTACTTAAAAAAGGTACTGCTGTCCAGATCAAAAAAAAAAGAAAAGAAACTCATTTTCACAGCCCTCCTCACCTCCAATCCAGTACTAGCTCTGGAGGAGTCACTCCCTGATCTTAATCTTCTCCCACCAGCTGTTCACTATTTGAAGCTTTTCACTTCCAAATGGGGATGTAAGCAGCAGCACCTGACTGTTGCATGCCATCACTGGCCGCAGCAGTGACGGTCAGACTGCAGCTGGCATAAGGAAACAGAGGACTGGCGGAGAGACAAAAATCAGCTGGAGAACCCTTTCAAAATTGTCCCTCTTCATTTAACAAACTTTACATAAATCAATGTTACAAATAAATTACAAAACTTGCTATTATACTGTATTTTATTAGCGAAAAAAAGGCCTTTCTATATGCTTGACTAACTTCTTTTGCTCCTGGTCTCCTGCACAGAATTTACTGCTAAAATCTGTCTTGGGAGTCCAGGCTAACAATCAGCTCACAGGTATGAATTTAAATGCTGACCATAGAACTCTAAGGGAGAGGGGAGGGAGAAGAAGTAGAATGTGAAGTGAGAGAAACACAGACATTTAAGCTGCATGGATGTTATATGCTGGAAAAGCTTCTCACGCATACACTTTAAACAGGCCAATTCACAAGGAGATATTTAGTAAAGCAAGAACACACAAATCAGGACAGGTAAAATGTGTTTCACCTTGAGAAGAGAGATACTTGCATCACCAAAATGGGTCTCTCTTCGAGTACTAAAAGAAAAGAGAACAGCTATGGGCTGCAGATCCATAAAATGATGGAAATTATAACTTTTTCTGCAATTATTGTTTATGACAATAGGGAGCAATAAGATGTGGGCAATATACAGAAATAGAAGGCCAGGCATTGCCTTTTATGTTTCTAAGGCAGTGGTCATAAGAATGCAATCAAATCTACTGAAGGATAATAGGCTGAACTTGAACTATAATACTTTCATAAGCATGTTTCTATTAGGTCTACTAATAAGTTTTGACAATGCCCACAGTCTATAAGAGAACATACTTAAGAAATGTACCTACACTCTAATCTGGACAGCTGTATATGGATTACACTCAAATGCCACAATCAGTATATATTTTCAACATTCATACAGAAAAGCAAAAAAAAATAATAAATAAATAAAAATTGTGTGATCTTTCAGCAACACTGGGATGCTAAAACAGAAGAAAGCAGATTATGCAGAGAGTCACTTTCTATTTGGGAAAATTTAACAGAAAAAAAAAAAGTCACAAAAAATAAGACATTATTCAAAAGCACGAATTTAAGACCATACTTAAAGTTCAATGTCTGGACAATGTACTAATCCCAGTAAGAGGCAATATAAGCTATAATACTACCTGGGAAAAATTAAGCAGGTGCAGATAACTAATACGCAGCTGCTCCCACACTCATCCACTAGGGGGGAAGCTGCCTAGTAAGGAAACGTAGTATAATGTTGTACCGTGTTAGCCATAGAAAGTAGTAGAAGAGTAAAGAAATCAGGCGATACCTTTTGAGGCTAACTGAGTACATTTGATGGTGAGCTTTCGAGAGAACTAGCTCCCTTCTTCAGACATGATGTTATACAACAAACTGAAAATTCACAGACTTTTTATACACAAAAGACATGGACCTTCAAAGAAACTTAGAATCTTTAAAAATAACAAAATGCATATAAGAGGAGAAGTCATTTACAACAGGTCAAGAAATAAACAATCTGGAAACTTGTGAGGCGTGACGGAGGGAATCAGTAATTCCTGCTCTGATCTGTTGCCATCAGAAGAATTGAACGTATTTAGTCTTGAGAAAAGATTGCTCCGGGGGAACATGATTAATTTATATAAATGGTCCCTAAAAAAAGTATGGGGAAAAATTATTTAATGTAAAGCACCATCAAAAGAAAAGGAGACATTCCTTTCAGCTGGAGAAAAAAAAAAGGATTCAATCTCCAGAGAAGAAAAGTGTTCTTCACCATGAGAACTGTGAATCTGTGGAATAGCTGCCTGAGGAGCTGGTCACAGCAGGAACATGTTGAGAGTTTCAAGAAAGGCTTAGATAACTACCTGACACTAAAGAATATTAAAACGTATGTAGCCATATAAAATTCTAGATCCAGTCTGATGGCAACTCTGGGATCAGAAATAAAATCTTCCTTGGAGCAGATTGGTTCTTGCCTTATGAATTTCAAAAGATTCATCAGTCGGGGAAACTAGGCTTCAACTCCGTATCTCCTTCCCTTCATCCACATTTTCCCCACCCTTGGTTGAACTTGATGGACATATGTCATTTTTCAACCATACTATGTAACAAAATAGTATGACCCCTTTAAGGTAACTAGTAATAATGTCTAGTAGGCATTTACACTAGTGTGTTCTATTTGGTTAACTTTAAGATTGCAAGTCACAGGCAATTTAACCCCTTTCCACTGCAACCTTTTTTTTTTTTTGCCATGTTAGTTTTCTCTCGCTGTCTGCCCCGAGCCATAACTTTCTTTATTTTCCACCTACGTAAACATATGAGGGCTTTTATTTTGCGGGACAAGATGCACTTTCTAATGGTATCATTCACCGTACCATAGAATATACTGGGGAAGCGCTAAAAAAAATTCCATGTGTGGCAAAATGTGAAAAAAAAAAAAAAAAAATTACTTGTGCTATGTTAGCGGGAGTTTTTTTTTTTTGTTTTTTTACGTTCAATCAATACCAAAAATGTAGGACTTTCATTATGTCTGGTACCGTAAAAGAAAAAAAAAAAATCTAAATACTTTGTTTGAAATTTTTGCCAGTGCGCCATTTTCTGCAACCAATACCTTTTTTGCACTTCTACCTATGGACTTGAGTGAGGGTGCATTTTTTGCGGACTAAAGTGTTCTTTTTATTGGTACCAGTTTGGAATACATGCAACATTTTTTGATCACTTATTTAAATTTTTAGCGGACATGAAATAACCAAAAGAAACAGAATTTTGCCATTTGAAATTATTTTTTTCTACGGTGTTCAGCATACGGGACATATTTTACTATATCAGACCTTTTTGTACGCGGTGATACCAATTATGTGTAACTTTATTATTTTATGTCTTATTTGCAAAATGGCAAAAGTGGGGTGATTTTAACTTTTAATTTATTTATTTATTTATATTTTTTAATATTGAGTCCCTCTACGGTGCTTCACCACTCAGGGGCTTGATCATTTATACAGCCTATTGCATTGTAATACAATGCAATAAGATATACAAATATGGCGGTTTTACCACTTCCTGCCCAGTAGTAAAACAGAAAACAGGGCCCGATCGGAGCATGGAACGGTGCGCAGCACTGTTTCTTATTCATTTAGATGCCGCGGCTGTGTTTGCTGTGCCATCTAAAGGATTAAACAGCATAGGATGGAGCCTGCTCCATCCCGTGCTGTTACGGTAAGTGTTAGCTGCAATTAGCAGCCGGCACCCACCCCTTACCAAAACTATGACGTAGTCATACATCAAACGTCGCTAAGGGGTTAAATAACCACAAGATGAAATTGTACCTCTTCTTTGGAATTGTCTGTTACCATATGTCACTTCAGGCTTCATTTTTTTTTTTCTTAAAGGGAGAATAGAAAATAACTGAATAAAACATCCCCACATATGATTAATACCCCTTCAAAACTTACATTTTGAACCACCACTTCTCAATTTGTTCCTCGTGTACTTCTACCATGAGATTGCACTCAAAGTCAGTGCTGTCACATAGATTTTCTATAATCTCCACAAGGCGAATTTCACTACAAAAAAAAAAAAGACGTCTTTACAATGACAGTTCTATACAAAACAATAAAAAACAAAAATGCAGCAGCACAGCTTAGTGATAGTATCATGTCTCAACTATTTATTCAAATATTTATCTTATCAACAACATTTACTTTTCGTACTATCATCCAAAACACGAGGACATAAAAGGGGCAGATTTATAAACACTACCCAACTCTTAGAGAGTGTAAACTTGGACTAGACAGTCTTATAATGCAGCACAATTACCATAGTGTTCATAAATCTGGCACGTTAGAACTGTCGAGTACAACCTTACACCTTACCTGATGCCAGTAACTGCAACAAAATTTTGGCACTTTTTGGGCGCAAAGTGTCACACTCTATGCCATGTCCCTTTCTACAAAGCCAACCCTCTTTTACCAAGGCCGTGGCCCCTCTATCAGACAAGTCACAGAAATGTCTAGAAACTGTCTAAAATGCATAATAAATGTGATAAAAAGCAAGTACGACATTATTTTCGGTGCATATTGTGTCAGAATTCTGGTGCAACTGCCTTAATAAATGTGCCTTACAGTGTTCATCCTGATTTTCTGAATTTCTCAACAGAATGATAGACCTACAGACTTGACAAATCGATTGTGCAACTAAAAAGCAAGAGGATACATTTTTATACTATGCTGGGTAAGGATAATGAATGTTATGGGCAATGTAATTGCTGACGTTAGTGGCAACATCTGTTATCCAAGTCAAAGACTGTAATAACTAAGCTCATAATGACCATATCTTTGATAATGACCAGGATTTGGTGGCCAATTACCAACAGAACAAAGCCTTGCTTTTCCTGACAGCATTTTGCTTCCCGTTTCTCTGCCATGCAATCATTAGGCTTCTACTGCTGGGCAGAAAAAACAACCAGAGGCCATTTGTTAACTCTATGTGGTCCTTCTTCATCAATATCTAATAGCTTAGGGCAGCATGATGACTCAGTGTTTAATCTTGTTGCCTTTCAGCGCTGGGGTCTTAGGAGTTCAAATCCCACCAAGCAGTATGTATATTCTCCCCATGTTTGAGTGGGTTACTTCCAGGTACTCCGTTTTCAGAAACATACAGATAGGTTAATCTGGAAGTTAGACTGTGAGCCCTAATGACACGGACCAATGTAAAAAAATGGCAATCTCTGTACAGTGCTGTGGAATATAATGGTGCTATATAAATGAATACAATTATAAATTACAAATAATGAAGATATAAGAGTCTACATGCAGGGACTAAAGAGAGAGGGTCACACAAACACTATGCAACCAGCTTATGTAAATCTTGGCTTATGGGTAGGCCTGTGCTCTCTTTTACTTTTCATAGCTAGCTCATAGACCTGAAATTAATAAATACAATTATCCACCCCACACTATTATATTGATAGGTGTGAAACTTGTGTAAACTACTGAAATACCTAGATTCATATCTGGATAGTGTTTTTTCCTCCCAAGCAGTATTTCCTCCTCCAAAATTCTTTTTTGATGTAGTTCCAGTCCATGTAACAATAAAAAATATATAAAATGTAAATGTACATTCAAAAGAGTCAAAAAATATTTATAATACTGACAACAACACCCCGATGCAGAAGTATCGCAATGGTTTTTATATATACATATAATATATTATAACACACCACAAACAAAAAAATACTTTTACACACACAATATACACAAAGTTATGTAAAGGGACAAGGGCCCATGGTGAAATATAACTCAGATGAAGATTATAAGGTACGGCAAATCCATAATGGCAACTGCAGTATATAAACAGATATTTGACGCAACATAATACAAATTAGTTGGTATATTGGCCCTCTAATGGAAAATGGATGTGTGGCTAAAGGTTTGTCAGTCAAGCTGTGAGCATGTCAAGCCCAACTTCCTAAACAGTGAACAGTTAGACTGGACAGTTTTACAATGCGCCACAGTTATCATGTTGATAAATCTAGCGAATGTTAGAGCAGCATATGTGTGTGTGTGTATGTATATATATATGTGTATATATGTGTTTTCAGATCGAGAAGTATCAATTTATTATGCTGTGTGTATATACTGATCTATAACATTCACCAGGTGTTCGACTATCAGCTTACTTCTATCTGTGTGTGACCACCTGACCCCTTACATTCCCATTTGGATTTTTCCTGCTTGTTGCTGTGCTGGCCACCAAGGAGAGCTGTCTGTGCATGTTTGCTTCTCTCCTTCCAGGGCTGCCATCAGTCATCTATTAACCGTTTCAGGGCCCCATACAGCCCACCCATTACTAGTTCCTATTTTTTAACATATCAGTGGGCCCCTTTTAGATTAGGGCCCCTGACAGGACTACTGCCCGTACTGCCCCATTGGCACCCCTGAGTTGGGACTGCTGCACGGGTTTTCCATAGAAGCCCGTTGTGTTCGTTTGTGGGCGGTTTTTCAGACGGTCTGCAAAACCGCAAACCATCTGAAAAACCGTCCGCAAGCCCGTGCTGTGGGGACATGCCCGTAATGTGAATTCTGAGCACATCTACATCTCACAGACTTAGAGGAAGGGAAATAGCCAGATGTAAATACCGCTATAGGGTGTATACACATCCTGCGACTGTTCTATTACTCTGAATGGGGCTTTTAAATCCATGTGCTTGCCACCTAAAGAATCCCATTTAAATGGAGCTCTTCTTCAGACATAGAAATTTACACACCCAATCTGCTGTAAGAACCTATCTTTAAGAAGGGATTATTAGGTTAAAAAAATTCTCCATCTTCTTATGGCACAAAAAAACTAAAAATATAACCCTTCCTCACCTGTTAAATCCTCTGCTTCTCCGGCGCCAATGGTGACAGGAGCCCTGCCAGTCTATCCCTAGGGCAAGGACATGTTGTATCCACGCAACCAATACTAGCATTGCAGCAGTGATCACCCTGCTATGTGTATAACAGATAGCCTATAGCATCCTATGTAATAGGCTGTGCCTCATTTTCAATGTTATAATTAAACAGCTGGACCACCATAGACATAAACTGAAGGCCACATCTTCCTTGCAAGGTCTGTAACACCACCTTGTACCATTCACAATGCTGTTGTCCTCATAAGTGGCTATGCTGCTATTGGGCCTCCTCAGGTACCAGGGTAGACATGTGACTTACTTCAAGTCCACCTTGAAAAGGCCCAGAAACTCCTACTAATATGTCAGTTAGTAAATATATGTGTTCCCTGTGAAATAATAATCCTTCAACATATTCTCTTCCTATGTGATTCCTCCTTGAAATTAATTAGGCCATGTCTACCTCGCACTGGTCTCTGGTCGCATTTTTGTTGGATTCAGTATTTAGAATCTGCCAAAAATCCGACTGTATCCAGTGCCCATAGCCCGCAATAGAAAATCCATACTGTAGTCTACACAGCCCAGATTTTTTTTCCGATTTCTAAACCAATGGCCTTCGCTGGAAGATAGAACATGGTCTGGGAGATTCAAGTACACTTCTATGTAGTGGGGCAACAAAGTCCTAAAACTAACTGCGGTTTTTTGGGGCAAGTCCCCACCATAAACCGCGGTGCGGCGAAGATAAAATACCGTCAGATTTCTGAAGCCACTTTAACTTAGGCCGTGTAGACATAGCCTTACTAACCTGTCAGCTGGGTGTTCCCTTTTTTTGGTCTTTACAAGAATGTATCCCCACACACAGTGACTCTGCCAGCGCTGATTGGACAATGTCAGACTGTGCAGGGACAAACGCAGTTGACAAATTTAGTGATACTTTTCGAGAAAGAGTAACAGAGTTACAGCACAACACAGAGATATAAGAAGATGCTCCAGAATTATTTCACTGGGAACACAAGGATTTCTTAATACAGACATGTGAGGAGCGGCCACAGGTCCTCTTTGATGGCATATCACTAGGATAGTGTGGTTCTCAACTCTGGATTCTTCATAGAACAAAATGGAGAGTTGTAAGCAAGCATATCTGGCTCTCAATTCTAAGCTGGAACTTTTAGGGGCCAATGCTTGAGGTAAGTGTGGGTCCCAGAGGTGAGAATACAGACACCCACCAAATCACCATACATTACCATTGTGTGCAATTACATGCAGTAACTCACACTGTAGAGACTGACAATTACACAACACTCCTGACACAAGAGGGACATTGTGCAGTTCTCAGGATTCTGTCTACTCAAGGAGTATAGACAGAAAGCTAGGAGGGGTACAGGCGGCGAGCTAGGAGAGCTGTGCAAGGGGTACAGGCAGCTAGCCATGAGAGCTGCACAAGAGGTATAGACAGCTATGAGAGCGCTGAGCCATCGTGATACCTGCCCCCTTGTATGAAAACAATGAATGGAGAAGCGATCGGCAGTGCCTCCTGGGTCTTTACCTCGTGGAACCTGTCCACCAGGTTCTTGCATGTGTCACACGGGTTCTTATCTGTAGCGATAGATGGAGAACAGCAGCACAGCATCAGCAGCCAGACTAGCCAGTGCACCGGCACCGCAGCTCTGCAGGACATCCTGGGAGGTCAGACGAGCGCAGATTGCTCACCTAACGGAACACATCCACCGATCTGTATAGAGTAGACGGCCGACCAGCGCCGGACTCCTCCACACCACATTCATTCCAAGCGGCATCCCAGCCTCTCACTTCCGCGTGCTGATCACCTTCTCTGATTGGTTAGATCATCTAGTCCGTCAGAATGTGGACCAATAGCTGTTCGCCACGCTCGGACCAATCAGCTCCCCACGCGTACCGAGATGATGCCGGGGTCCAGTGCGGAGCCTGCCGTCCCAGCATGCCCTGCGAGACTAAGATCGCAGCTTACTGATATACGAAGGAGTAGCTCCTCAGTCATCTCTACACACATGCCGACACGTACAGCGCGCTCCCCAGTCACCTACATACAGGGGGAGACGTACAGCGTGCTCCTCAGTCACCTACACACAGGCGGAGACGTACACCGCGCTCCTCAGTCACCCTCATACCTACACACAGGCGGAGACGTACAGCACGCTCCTCATTTACCTACACACAGGGGGAGACGTACAGCGTGCTCCCCAGTCACCTACACCCAGGCGGAGACGTACAGCGTGCTCCTCAGTCACCTACACACAGGCGGAGACGTACAGCGCGCTCCTCAGTCACCTACACACAGGCGGAGACGTACAGCGCGCTCCTCAGTCACCTACACACAGGCGGAGACGTACAGCGCGCTCCCCAGTTACCTACACACAGGCGGAGACGTACAGCGTGCTCCTCAGTCACCTACACACAGGCGGAGACGTACAGCGCGCTCCTCAGTCACCTACACACAGGCGGAGACGTACAGCGTGCTTCTCAGTCACCTACACACAGGGGGAGACGTACAGCGCGCTCCCCAGTTACCTACACACAGGCGGAGACGTACAGCACGCTCCCCAGTTACCTACACACAGGCGGAGACGTACAGCGTGCTCCCCAGTTACCTACACACGGGGAGACGTACAGCGCGCTCCCCAGTTACCTACACACAGGCGGAGACGTACAGCGTGCTCCTCAGTCACCTCAACACACAAGCACAGACATACAGTGTGCTCCCGAGTCACCCCTACTCAGGCGGATACATACTGTACAGCACGCTCCTCAGTCACCTACACACATGTGGAGATGTACAACGCGCTGCTCAGTCACCTACACACAGGGGCGTAGCTATTGGGGATGCAGCGGTAGCAGTCGCTACCGGGCCCTGCTGTCTGAGGGGGCCCAAATGCCCTTCTGCCACATAAGGAGACACCAGCATTTAATGTGGGACATAGTAACTGGGGGGTCCTATTTCACTATTTGTACAAGGGCCCAAGAGCTTGAAGTTACGCTTCTGCCTACAGACATGCAGAGACGTACAGTGCGCTCCTCAGTCACCCCTACACACAGGCAGAGATGCACAGCGCGCTCCTCAGTCACCCCTACATACAAGCAGAGACGTACAGTGCGCTTCTCAGTCACCCCTACACACAGGTGGAGACGTACACCGCACTCCTCAGTTACTTACAGACATGCGGAGATGTGCAGCGCACTCTTCAGTCACCCCAACACACAGGCAGACGTACAGCGCGCTCCTCCGTTACCTACAGACATGCGGAGACAGCGTCGTACTGGCCCACCGGTGGATCCTCCGGTGGGCCCCTGGTCCGACACAGCGGGGCCCACGGCCACAGGCAGCCAGGCCCGGCCTGCACATCATGCCTGGGAACACTCGGGCCCTCCGTCCCGAGCGCTTGCAGGCATGTGTGTGCGGGCACATAGCGGAGCAGAGCACCGCCGGCGCTCTGCTCCGCTATTCAGCCTAGTACAGCGGTGGCAAACCTATGTCACGCATGCCAGTGTGGCCATTTGCTGCCTTCCTGCACTGTCACCCGGACGCCGCGCTGGGAGGGCTCAGCGTCTGGGTCACAGTGTCGGACCTGGGGCCTTCGGCAGGCCCAGGTCTAACATAGCAGGGCCCGCCGCGGCCTCAGCGCTGAGGGTCCGCGGCGGTCCCATGTCCTCAGCTGGGCAGCGACGCGATGTAGTTACATCATCGCACCGCTGCCTGTCCTCGGTCGCACAGCCCGACATAGGCTGTGCGGCCGAGGAGCGTTCCCGCGCTGGGATGGACAGAAGAGGAGCGCGCAGCTGGGAAAGAGGTAAGGTGAGTATTAATGTTATTATTTTTATCTATGGAATCTATATACTGGCTGGTTGGGAGGGTTACCTATATACTGGCTAATGGGGAGAGTTACCTATATACTGGCTGGTGGGGAGAGTTACCTGTATACTGGCTGGTGGGGAGAGTTACCTATATACTGGCTGGTGGGGAGAGCTACCTATATACTGGCTGGTGGGGAGAGCTATCTATATACTGGCTGGTGGGGAGAGTTATCTATATACTGGCTGGTGGGGAGAGTTACCTATATACTGGCTGTGGGAGGGTTATCTGTATACTGGCTGTGGGGAGAGTTATCTGTATACTGGCTGTGGGGAGAGTTACCTATATACTGGCTGGTGGGGTGAGTTACCTATATGCTGGCTGGTGGGGTGAGTTACCTATATGCTGGCTGGTGGGGTGAGTTACCTATATGCTGGCTGATGGGGAGAGTTACCTATATACTGGCTGGTGGGGTGAGTTACCTATATGCTGACTGGTGGGGAGGGCTATCTGTATACTGCCTGGTGGGGAGAGCTATCTGTATACTGCCTGGTGGGGAGCTATCTGTCTGTCTGTCTGCATACTGCCTGTGGGGAGCTATCTGTCTGTCTGTCTGCATACTGCCTGTGGGGAGCTATCTGTCTGTCTGTATGCATACTGCCTGTGGGGAGCTATTTGTCTGTCTGTCTGTCTGCATACTGCCTGTGGGGAGCTATCTGTCTGCATACTGCCTGTGGGGAGCTATCTGTCTGTCTGTCTGCATACTGCCTGTGGGGAGCTATCTGTCTGTCTGTCTGCATACTGCCGGTGGGGAGCTATCTGTCTGTCTGCATACTGCCTGTGGGGAGCTATCTGTCTGTCTGCATACTGCCTGTGGGGAGCTATCTGTGTCTGTCTGCATACTGCCTGTGGGGAGCTATCTGTCTGTCTGCATACTGCCTGTGGGGAGCTATCTGTCTGTCTGTCTGCATACTGCCTGTGGGGAGCTGTCTGTCTGTCTGCATACTGCCTGTGGGGAGCTGTCTGTCTGTCTGCATACTGCCTGTGGGGAGCTACCCGTCTGTCTGCATACTGCCTGTGGGGAGCTATGTGTCTGTCTGCATACTGCCTGGGGGGGAGCTATCTGTCTGCATACTGCCTGTGGGGGCTATCTGTCTGTTCTGCATACTCCCTTTGTGGGGAGCTATCTGTCTGTGTCTGCATACTTGCATGTGGGGAGCTGTCTGTCTGCATACTGCCTGTGGGGAGCTGACTGTCTGGATAATTCCTGGGGGGAGCTGTCTGTCTGCATACTGCCTGTGGGGAGCTGTCTGTCTGCATACTGCCTGTTGGGAGCTGTCTGTCTGCATACTGCCTGTGGGGAGCTATCTGTCTGCATACCGCCTGGTGGGGAGCTGTCTGTCTGTTCATGCATACTGCCTGTGAGGAGCTGTCTGTCTGCATACTGCCTGTGAGGAGCTGTCTGTCTGTCTGCATACTGCCTGTGGGGAGCTGTCTGTCTGTCTGTCTGCATACTGCCTGTGGGGAGCTGTCTGTCTGTCTGTCTGCATACTGCCTGTGGGGAGCTATCTGTCTGTATACTGCCTGTGGGTAGCTATCTGTCTGTATCCTGCCTGTGGGGAGCTGACTGTCTGTCTGTATACTGCCTGTGGGGAGCTGTCTGTCTGTCTGTATACTGCCTGTGGGGAGCTATCTGTCTGTCTGTATACTGCCTGTGGGGAGCTATCTGTCTGTCTGTATACTGCCTGTGGGGAGCTATCTGTCTGTATACTGCCTGTGGGGAGCTATCTGTCTGTCTGTATACTGCCTGTGGGGAGCTGTCTGTCTGTCTGCATACTGCCTGTGGGGAGCTGTCTGTCTGTCTGCATACTGCCTGTGGGGAGCTATCTGTCTGTCTGTATTATTCCCGTGGGGAGCTATCTGTCTGTCTGCATACTGCCTGTGGGGAGCTATCTGTCTGTCTGCATACTGCCTGTGGGGAGCTATCTGTCTGTCTGTCTGCATACTGCCTGTGGGGAGCTATCTTTCTGTCTGCATACTGTGTGGGGAGCTATCTGTCTGTCTGCATACTGCCTGTGGGGAGCTATCTGTGTCTGTCTGCATACTGCCTGTGGGGAGCTATCTGTGTCTGTCTGCATACTGCCTGTGGGGAGCTATCTGTCTGTCTGTCTGCATACTGCCTGTGGGGAGCTGTCTGTCTGTCTGCATAGTGCCTGTGGGAGCTGTCTGTCTGTCTGCATACTGCCTGTGGGGAGCTATCTGTCTGTCTGCATACTGCCTGTGGGGAGCTATCTGTCTGTCTGCATACTGCCTGTGGGGAGCTATCTGTCTGCATACTGCCTGTGGGGAGCTCTCTGTCTGCATCCTGCCTGTGGGGAGCTGTCTGTCTGTCTGCATACTGCCTGTGGGGAGCTATCTGTCTGTCTGTCTGCATACTGCCTGTGGGGAGCGATCTGTCTGTCTGCATACTGCCTGTGGGGAGCTGTCTGTCTGCATACTGCCTGTGGGGAGCTGTCTGTCTGCATACTGCCTGTGGGGAGCTGTCTGTCTGCATACTGCCTGTGGGGAGCTTTCTGTCTGCATACTGCCTGTGGGGAGCTGTCTGTCTGTCTGCATACTGCCTGTGGGGAGCTGTCTGTCTGTCTGCATACTGCCTGTGGGGAGCTGTCTGTCTGTCTGCATACTGCCTGTGGGGAGCTGTCTGTCTGTCTGCATACTGCCTGTGGGGAGCTATCTGTCTGTCTGTCTGCATACTGCCTGTGGGGAGCTATCTGTCTGTCTGCATACTGCCTGTGGGGAGCTATCTGTCTGTCTGCATACTGCCTGTGGGGAGCTATCTGTCTGTCTGCATACTGCCTGTGGGGAGCTATCTGTCTGTCTGCATACTGCCTGTGGGGAGCTATCTGTGTCTGTCTGCATACTGCCTGTGGGGTTGTTTCTGTCTGTCTGTCTGCATACTGCCTGTGGGGAGCTGTCTGTCTGCATACTGCCTGTGGGGAGCTGTCTGTCTGTCTGCATACTGCCTGTGGGGAGCTATCTGTCTGTCTGCATACTGCCTGTGGGGAGCTATCTGTCTGTCTGCATACTGCCTGTGGGGAGCTATCTGTCTGTCTGCATACTGCCTGTGGGGAGCTATCTGTCTGCATACTGCCTGTGGGGAGCTATCTGTCTGTCTGCATACTGCCTGTGGGGAGCTATCTGTCTGTCTGCATACTGCCTGTGGGGAGCTATCTGTCTGTCTGTCTGCATACTGCCTGTGGGGAGCTGTCTGTCTGCATACTGCCTGTGGGGAGCTGTCTGTCTGCATACTGCCTGTGGGGAGCTGTCTGACTGAATACTGCCTGTGGGGAGCTATCTGTCTGCATACTGCCTGTGGGGAGCTGTCTGTCTGTCTGCATACTGCCTGTGGGGAGCTGTCTGTCTGCATACTGCCTGTGGGGAGCTGTCTGTCTGCAGACTGCCTGTGGGGAGCTATCTGTCTGTCTGCATACTGCCTGTGGGGAGCTATCTGTCTGTCTGTCTGCATACTGCCTGTGGGGAGCTATCTGTCTGTCTGTCTGCATACTGCCTGTGGGGAGCTAACTGTCTGAATACTTCATGGGGGGAGCTATCTGTCTGTCTGTCTGCATACTGCCTGTGGGGAGCTGTCTGTCTGTCTGCATACTGCCTGTGGGGAGCTGTCTGTCTGCATACTGCCTGTGGGGAGCTATCTGTCTGTCTGTCTGCATACTGCCTGTGGGGAGCTGTCTGTCTGTCTGCATACTGCCTGTGGGGAGCTGTCTGTCTGTCTGCATACTGCCTGTGGGGAGCTATCTGTCTGTCTGCATACTGCCTGTTGGGAGCTATCTGTCTGTCTGCATACTGCCTGTTGGGAGCTTTCTGTCTGTCTGCATACTGCCTGTGGGGAGCTATCTGTCTGTCTGCATACTGCCTGTGGGGAGCTATCTGTCTGCATACTGCCTGTGGGGAGCTATCTGTCTGTCTGCATACTGCCTGTGGGGAGCTAACTGTCTGTCTGCATACTGCCTGTGGGGAGCTACCTGTCTGTCTGCATACTGCCTGTGGGGAGCTATGTGTCTGTCTGTCTGCATACTGCCTGTGGGGAGCTATCTATCTGTCTGCATACTGCCTGTGGGGAGCTATCTATCTGTCTGCATACTGCCTGTGGGGAGCTATCTGTCTGTCTGCATACTGCCTGTGGGGAGCTATCTACTGCCTGTGGGGAGCTTTCTGTCTGTCTGTATACTGCCTGTGGGGAGCTTTCTGTCTGTCTGTATACTGCCTGTGGGGAGCTGTCTGTCTGTCTGTATACTGCCTGTGGGGAGCTATCTGTCTGTCTGTATACTGCCTGTGGGGAGCTATCTATCTGTCTTTATACTGCCTGTGGGGAGCTATCTATCTGTCTTTATACTGCCTGTGGGGAGCTATCTGTCTGTCTGTATACTGCCTGTGGGGAGCTATCTGTCTGTCTGTATACTGCCTGTGGGGAGCTATCTGTCTGTCTGCATACTGCCTGTGGGGAGCTATCTACTGCCTGTGGGGACCTAAATATATTTACCTATCTGCCTAAGGGGACCTATATCTATATACATGTTTACCTGAGGAGACATATATATATAATAGCAAAAAAATAGCAAAAAAAAAGCAGCACTCCTTCAAAGGCGTTCAAAGAGATGGGTGCCCGCACCGATAACTCCGATACAAGAGCTCATCCATAGATAGAATTGAGAAAAATCCACGGCACTCCAAAGATATACAGCAAAAGGTGATTTATTTTCCCATGCTACAGAAGCGACGTTTCAGCTCTCTCACAGAGCCTTTGTCAAGCAATGCTACAAGTGATTACACAGGAAATATATAGCCTGATCCAATCATCCAATTAGTTCATTTACAAAAATATATATATATAATAGTGCAGTGTAAAACATGTATTTTTAAAAAATTACCAAGACCATTATACAGTGTTAGAATAGGTACATAATGTGAATACACACAAACTCCTTACAACAATTTTGTTTTTGTTTATACAGACTCTATTGTTGTAAAGGGTTTGTGTGTATTCACATTATGTATGTACCTATTCTAACACTGTATAATGGTCTTGGTAATTTTTTAAAAATACATGTTTTACACTGCACTATTATATATATTTTTGTAAATGAACTAATTGGATGTTTGGATCGGGCTATATATTTCCTGTGTAATCACTTGTAGCATTGCTTGACAAAGGCTCTGTGAGAGCTGAAACGTCGCATTCATGTGTATATTATATATATATATATATATATATATATATAATATTATATAATATATACTATATATAATATATATACATATTGAGGGGACCTATACACCTACCTAACTTAGGGGACATATACCTATAAGTAAGGAGTTGCTGTAAAAGTGAGGATTCTAAGATAAATCTGCAGGGATGAGTGTTGGTCGGGAGAAGTGAACATGAAGGTGTGAACCGGATGGAGAAGAAAAGGTAAAGTGAACGATTCATTAGAGACACGTCACCTGTAACTAAATGTACCTGAGCTGTAATCTCTTATATGCGTGCAAAGTGTAATGGTTTATATTCAGTAATGGTGTGGCGGTATTATTCAGTTTGTTGTGGTGGTGATATGTGGTCATGGTGTGGGGGTATACTTCAGTCACTATGTGGTGGTGATATGTGGTCATGGTGTGGGGATATAATTCAGTCACTATGTGGTCATGATGTGGTATTTGGTCTTACTAGAATTATTGGTATTATTGGCCCTGGGATTCTGGTTTTGTGAATTTATTTGTGTCAGATTAAAGTTATGATTTTATCACATCGGTCTGCATAAATTGATGCAAGACTGGGTGGGGCACCGTACAGATGGCGGAGACAGCGAGGCATAGTGGGCCCCTAAGATCAACTCCTCTGGTGGGCCCTAGGCACCCCAGTCCGACACTGTGCAGAGATGTGCAATGCGCTCCTCAGTCACCTATACACACACATGCGGTGACGTACAGGGCGCTCCTCAGTCACCTATACACACAGACGGAGACGTACAACGCGCTCCCCAGTCACCCATACACACATGCGGAAACGTAAAGCGCTCTCCTCAGTCACCTACACACAGGCGGAGACATACAGCGCGCTCCTCAGTCACCTACACACAGGCGGAGACAAACAGCGCGCACCACAGTCACCTATACACAGAGCGCGCTCCTCAGTTACCTACAAACATGCGGAGATGTGCACTGCGCTCCTCGGTCACCTATACACAGGCGTAGACGTACACCGCGCTCCTCAGTCACCTATACACATGCAGACGTACAGCGCGCTTCTCAGTCACCCCTACACACAGGCGGAGACGTACACTGCACTCCTCAGTTACCTATAGACATGCGGAGATGTGCAGTGCGCTCCTCAGTCACCTATACCCACATGCGGAGAAGTACAGCGCGCTCCTCAGTCACCCCTACACATAGGCGGAGACGTGCAGCACACTCCTCAGTCACCTTCACACATGTGAATACATACAGCGCACTCCTCAGTCACCTACAGGCATGCGGAGACGCACAGCGCGCTCCTCAGTCACCTCAACACACGCGGAGACGTACAGTGCGCTACTCAGTCACCTACTAACATACGGAGACGTACAGAATACTCCTCAGTCACCTATATACACAGCAAGCTCCTCAGTCACCCCTACACAGGCGGAGACGTACAGCACGCTCCTCAGTCACCTATACACACAGGTGGAGATGTACAGTGCACTCCTCAGTCCCCTATACACACAGGCGGAGATGTACAGTGCGCTCCTTAGTCACCTATACACACAGAAGATGTACAGCGCACTTCTGAGTCACCTATACACACAGTAGGAGATGTAGAGCGTGATCCTTATTCTCCAATGACATGCTGAGATGTACAGAGCGCTCCTCAGTCAGCCCTACACACAAGTGAAGACGTACAGCACACTCCTCAGTTACCTACAGACATGTGGAGACGTGTAGTGCGCTCCTCAGTCACCTGTACACGCATGCGGAGACGTACAGCACACTCCTCAGTCACCTACACACATACAGCGTGCTCCACAGACACCTACACACATGCAGAGACATACAGTCCTCAGTCACCTCTACACACAGGCAGAGACGTACCATGCGCTCCTCCGTCACCTATACACAGACGGAGGCGTACCGCGCGCTTCTCCATCACCTATAGACATGCAGACATCTACAGCATGCTCCTCAGTCACCTACACACATGCAGAGACGTACAGCGCGCTCCTCAGTCACCTACTACCTACACACAGGCGGAGACGTACAACGTGCTCCTCAGTCACCTATACACATGCAGAGACATACAGTGCGCTGCTCAGTCACCCCTACACACAGGCGGAGACGTACACTGTGCTCCTCAGTTACCTACAGACATGCGGAGATGTGCAGTGCACTCCTCAGTCACCCCTACACACAGGTGGAGACGTACACTGAGGACCTACAGACATGCGGAGATGTGTAGTTCGCTCCTCAGTCACCTATACCCACATGCGGAGATGTGCAGCACACTCCTCAGTCACCTTCACACATATGTGGATACATACAGCGCGCTCCTCAGTCACCTACATGCATGCGGAGACGCACAGCGCGCTCCTCAGCCACCTCACCACACAGGCGGAGACGTACAGCGCGCTCCTCAGTCACCTACTAACATACGGAGATGTACAGCATACTCCTCAGTCACCTATATACACAGAACGCTCCTCAGTCACCCCTACACAGGCGGAGACGTACAGCACGCTCCTCAGTCACCTTCACACATATGTGGATACTTCCAGCGCTCATGGGGCATCTGCCTGGATAAAGGGGGCATCTGCCTATCTCATGTGGGCATCCGCCTGGATAAAGGGGGCATCCACCTGGATAAAGGGGGCATCTGCCTGGCATGGGGGCATCTGCCTGGCATGGGGGCATCCGCCTGGATAAAGGGGGCATCTGCCTGGCATGGGGGCATCTGCCTGGCTCATGGGGGCATCTGCCTGGATAAAGGGGGCATCTGTCTGGCTCATGGGGGCATCTGCCTGGCATGGGGGCATCTACCTTGATAAAGGGGGCATCTGCCTGGCTCATGGGGCATCTGCCTGGATAAAGGTGGCATCTGCATGGCTCATGGGGACATCTACCTGGATAAAGGGGGCATCTGCCTAGCTATTGGGGGAACTACCTGGCTGTAAGGAGCATCTAAGTGGCTCTTGGGGACACTACCTGGCTATTGGGGACACTACCTGGCTATTGGGGGCACTACCTGGCTATTGGAGGCACTACCTGGCTAATGGAGGCACTACCTGGCTGTAAGGGGCACTACCTGGCTATTGGGGACAGCTACCTGGCTAGAAGGGGGCATTAACCTGGCTACAGGAGGCTACTACCTGGTTACAGGGTTCAAATAGGCCACCGAGATACCTACCTATTGGGGCACAGTTTGGCGGTATCTCCCAGCTCTCCTGGATGCTGAATAGACCATCCAACAGTCCAGGGAAGCTGGGTGACGCCAAAACCCTAATTTAGCTTTCTTCCAGAGCCATTACACAGTTAGGTGGAGTAGGGTGTGGCTTTTATGAAGGGGCGTGGCTTACATACAAGATAGGCGTGGATATGCAAATTTTTGGCGCGTTCAAGTCTCCTGCTTTTTTACTTTCAAAAGTTGGCATGTATGCTCTACACACAGGCGGGGACATACAGTACGCTCCTCAGTCACCTACACACAGGCGCAGATGTACAGCGCGCTCCTCGGTCACCACTACACACAGGTGGCGATGTACAGCGCGCTTCTCAGTCACCTACACACAGGCGCAGATGTACAGCGCGCTTCTCAGTCACCTACATACAGGGGGAGACGTACAGCGTGCTTCTCAGTCACCTACACACAGGCGCAGATGTACAGCGCGCTCCTCAGTCACCACTACACACAGGTGGCGATGTACACCGCGCTCCTAAGTCACCACTACACACAGGTGGCGATGTACAGTGCGCTCCTCAGTCACCCCTACCTACACACAGGCGGAGACGTACACCGCGCTCCTCAGTCACCCCTACCGCATACAAAGCAGAGACGTACAGTGCGCTTCTCAGTCACCTCTACACACAGGCGGAGACGTACAGCGTGCTCCCTAGTTACCTACACACAGGCGGAGACGTACGGTGCAGTCCTCAGTCACCTATACACACAGGCGGGGAGACGTACACCGCCCCTCCTCGGGTCACCCCTACCTCACACAGGCGGAACGTACACCGCGCCCCCTCAGCACCCCTACCTACACACAGGCGGGGAGACGTACAGCACGCCCCTCAGTCACCTACACAGAAGATGTAGAGCGCGCGCAATAGCAGCTGCCACCAGCAGGGGACTCTGTTACATAAACAATTACGTTCTCAAATCCTACTGAGCGGCAAGTCCTGGCTGCCAATATGGCGGCGAAGAGGAACTTAGGGAGACAGGCTGCGCTGCTGCTCCTACTGGTGGCCGCGGCCGCCGTGCACCTGACTGCATGTCCGTTTACGAAGGTGGAGGAGAGCTTTAATCTGCAGGCTTGCCATGACGTGCTGTACCACCGGCTGGACCTGGAGCAGGTAACTCGCCTGCCATGGGGCGCTGAGTGCTGCCCGCCGGTTGTAACGCTGCCTCTGCTTCTTTTGGCAGTATGATCATCACCAGTTCCCGGGGGTCGTGCCCAGGACCTTTGTGGGGCCCGTGTTCATCAGTGCTGTATCTGCTCCTGGCATCTACCTGCTCTCCCTGCTGGCGGTGTCCAAGTTTTACTCTCAGCTCGTAGGTAGGACCTTACGGCTTGGGGCACATGCAGGGTGCCAGTTGTATCTGATGCTTTTTGTTGATTTATCTTCAGCAGACCTAGAAGTCACTTTATCCTCATGTGAGAGATAGGATACAGAAATGGCTATGTATATACAGCACAGGGATTTGGTGTGATTTTTCATATGATGCAGTATGTAGAATCCGCTGAAAATCTAGCTGTGCCCCATAGACGGCTGTAAAATATCCATGTTGTACTACACAGCACGTTTTTTTTTTTAAAATCTGGTGGATCCCGTCTCATTTTAAAACGTCATATATTCTGCTAGATTGCTATCGGATTCCCATCCATTCAATGAACGGGGCCGATGGCAAATCCTAAAAACCGACTCCGGTTTTTTAGCACTTACATCCATGTACAGCAGTGTTAAAATGTCGTCAAATTTTGGATGGCATTTTAACATATGCTGTGTAAACATAGCCTATGGTGTGTAGGTTCACACTGCTTCATATGCAGCAGTTTTCAAACGAGGATCTGATGAGTTTTTTGAGATATGTGGTTTTCATTCTGAAATTCAAATATTTTCCCGGGGTGTTTTTTTTAGGGTGCGGATCCGCGTCCAGCAAAGGGACCCTTGTGGACGGGGTTTAAAAATTCTCCAGTAATTCTAATGGGCATTTTACTGGTGAAAAACACCTCAAGAATTGACGTGTCACTTATTTTTCAGTGTCAAAAATGAGTGCAGAAAACGCATGTCTTGTGAACTACGATGCGTTTTTTTTTTTTTTTATTGAAATCAATGAAAATGAACTGGAGCGGTTTTGTTAGACGTTTTTGACGCTGCTTTGGAGGCAAAATCCACAACAAAACAGGATCCAAATCAGCCATGTAAACATACCTTAAACGTGTGAAACAAATGCCGCAAGGTACGGCTGGGCTCACACTTCATTATTTCCTAGGTCTGAGGGTTCGGTCAGGAAACTGAAGAAGACCACCCTACGGAGCCGCCATAGACCTCAATGGAACTAACTTCCTATTTGGATTTTGTTTGCTTTATTTGTTGGTGGCTTACACTTTGCGCGGTATAAAAAGGTGGTAGAGCACCTTTCCTGTGTCCTGCATGTACGTTTGACAAATAGGACAAGGTTTGTTGTATTGAGGTCTGGGGGTTAGCTGAATGTTTTGGGGTACCTTTTTTATTTTCTTTAGGGTATCCTGACAAATACCCCTGATGTAGTGAATAACTAGTTATATATAGTTATATAGATCACCCTGGCCCCAATGCAATATTTTTTATTTTAATGAACAACCACATTAAATAACTGATTAAATAAAATCTTTGTATACCAATATGCTGTGTGAACATACCCTAATAGTAAAAAAGTTTTGTGGTCTCCACAGTACATTTTTGCTGCTGGTAGTTTTTTTTGTATAATGTTGCAAAAAAAACACCAGCGCAGAGCAGAAAATTTAGTATTGAGCTCCGTAAACCAGCAGACGGTTTTTGGACGGTTCAGCTGAAAAACTGCCAAGGTGTTTAAAAAGGTATATGAATTTTGCAAACGTTAAAAACTGCCCAAAAATGCGCCAAAAAACTGAAAAAAAAAACATCACAAACACAGCTGCTTTGGACAAAAAAAGACGTTCAAAGCTGTTTTTAGGTTTTACTTTTTGACGAGTTTTTTGTCCTATGCTGTGTTGCCCTAGCCTAAGGGTATGTTCACACAGTGTTTTTGGATTCTATTTCAGGTCCATGTTGGATCTGAAAATAGCATCTGAAAACGTAGCGTCGATCAGATCATGCAGCTGCATGTTTGGATGCGTGTTGGATGCAGCAGGATCGCACCCTATACTTTATTATAGGGCACCTGGTGCGTCTTTCGCTCCAAGAATTGACATGTCAGTTCTTGAAACGCATTCAACAGACGCAATGTAAACACGCATTGGCGATCACTCATGTGAACGTTGATCCGTGTTTTACATTGCGAGCAGTGTAAAATAAACTGCTCATTGTCAGATGCGTGTTTGGATCCGTCTAGACGGACTAAAACACGCATCCAAAATTGTATGTTCACATGGACCCAACACGCCGTGTGAACATCAGGGCTGTGGAGTCGGAGTCGTCATGAAAGGGACCGACTCCGACTCCCAAAATATATCATAAGTTGGTCCAGTTACTTCGATGCAAAGAGCAAGAGGAATTGGGTGTGGCCGGTGCTACTGCTCCCATATCTTCAGCCTCATCACATGAGGAGTTTTAATTGATGGGCAGGATCAGGCAAAATGCTGCCCCAGGGAAAAGATTCTGCTCCCGGGGCAAACCCGATTTCAGCAAAATTTTTCTCCTGCTTTCAAAGAAGTAGAAGAGTTCAACCATTCATCTAAACTGACTGTGGCTGAGGCAATTCCTTTATACCCTGACATTGTTAGAGATGTTGCCCCTGTGGTCACTGCTTTGCCCCAACCCAAGTTAGTGTAAAAGGGCCGGGTTCTCTAGCCTGGAAATAATTAGATCAATGTGGGTCTGTATGCGGACTGATGGAGGAAATACTTTTTCCCCGAAAAAATTCAGAGACCCCAAAAAATGTTCCTGCAGTGTTTTTGCAATTTACAATTTTTTGTTTAAAGAAAATACCCCATAAAAAATTTTACATGACAAGAAAAAGGGGTAAACTTTTTTTTAAATTTGGGGACTTTCCCCCATCCACTACCTTTGTACATGAGGCTCTGAAAATTTTATATCAGTCACCCTTCCCGTCTTATACATCCTTTGTTGAAAAGATTTGATCTGTTAGTTCTGAGATTTTTTCCTGTAACTGCACTTTTCTGTTTGGCCCCAAAAAAATCAAATTTTTTTTTGTTTTATTTTGTTAGATTTGAAATCCCCCTTGGGGGTTTTTACCTCCCTGTCCTTCTTTCTGGTCAGATCAGAATCTTGCCCAAAATTGTCCAGGTCTCTTCTACACATTCCCAATGTTGGTGCAGACTGGATTGGAACAAATAAGCTTTTTTTAAAACCCCCACCCAAAAGTGTTCAAAAATAAAAACATTGTTCCCCCTTTTGCTTTCATGTTGTTCTACCAAATAGCTTTGATGTTTGTTATAAGGGATAAACGGCCTGATTTTACATTTTACACAAAAAAGTTATACTTAAAAATGGATGTTGAGGGAGTCGGGTTTGGGAATTGAGGAGTCTGAGTTGGGTTTTGGGGCTTGCCGACTCCACAGTGGTTTGAAAAACCCAAACACTTTAATTGTAAGTAAAAATTTTGGAAGATTTGACCACAGAGGTCCCCCCCACGGGTCATTCGAGGGGAAGAAAGTCAAAAACAATGTGGAGGTTACAATCTTTGTGTTGTCCCCTCTCCTAATTCTCACTATACTAACTTTGACACCCAGTAAATCACCCTATGTAAATACCTGATATATGTGAGGTTGAAGGGGTGGCCTTTTTCACCAACACTCCTTGACGCACCTTCCCGGAAAAAAAGGGAGTAACCTGGTAAGGTTCTGCACCACTTCATGTCCTGTTGGAGCCCATTTTGGTGTAGGGAAAAGCAGTTTCCCGCCATTGTCTGTTCGTTTGAAACTAGGGGAATGATTGCCCGCCATTTTACAGAAAGTTATGAAGCACCTAGGAAATATATGGGAAAAAATATATTTATATATATATATATTATTTTTAAACGTATAAAAGGAAACAATTTTCTTTTTATATTGAGTCCGGGGTTCTTGGGTCTACTGTATTTTTTCTTTTGGCAAATGCAAAGCAAGGGAAGAAGCTTTTTGGGTCTCATGTACTACAATTTTTTGCCTGTAAAAGATCAGTTCCCCCAAAATGTTTTATTGCACTCGCACCCTCCCGAATATATTTGCTCTTCCTATTGGTGGTAGCTTTTTCCCTTTTTGGCGGGATATATGTAGCTGACGGCTTAATTGGAACACTGCTACCTGAAAACCTTGGATTAGGAAATTCAGATACATTTCTTGATTTATCAGCGGTTTAGTCAAGATCTATTTGGCCACATTCACTCATGGTTTATTTGTTACAGGTTCTTGGTGCAGATTCTGCCCCAACTATAATAAAATACAGCATAATGAAAGTTAATGGAACTATACAAAACAATATTTACACAGCACAGGATAGTCTCATCAGTCAGACTTCACCCTTTTACATTGTAACCAGGAAATATCTGTCGTGTATGAACTGGGCTTTAGTTACACCTTGCATTGGAAGCCAGACTAGCACTGTAGTAGTGGATTTGTCAAGTAGTTGTACATCTCAACAATATTGTGAACTTTGGTTTCCATGTTCATTACTTGGAAGGTGTATCTTATTCTTTTGCCTCCTCTCATGTCTTAGTCCTGTTTTGCTGTCACGTTTGGATGAAGCAAAACCCTGGTCCGTTTATTTGGCTTTCGGCTTTGGCCATTATTGTCTTCAGATCTGAGCTTTGTATACTGATGGGGCTTCTGCTGCTGCTTTCTCTGAAGAAGGGAAGCCTCTCATTTTTCACAACGCTCATGCATGCAGTCCCAGCTGGAATTACATGGCTAAGTGAGTTTTTATTTTCATCTGTATTTGTATGTAATCCTTTTTATGTTTGTAGCAAGAAGCAGAGAAATAAAATTCTTACATCAATAAAACTTTTACGTTTGTAGTTCCTAGATAAACACTTGAAAAAAATGGTAAGTAAGCACTGTAATACAACACATTACAATATTGTGATAACTGCACATCTACTTTAACCCCTTCCTGATGGACGGTCATAATAATGTGGCTCAAAGTTTTTTGGGTTTTTTCCCCCTCATTGCCTTCTGAAAGCTATAACTTTATTTTTCCACCTACATAGACGTATGAGGGCTTTTATTTTGCGGGACAAGATGTACTTTCTAATGGTGTTATTCATATTACCAATAGAATATAGTGGGAAATGGCCCAAAAAAATTGAAAGAGGGCAAAATGTGGAAAAAAACGTACTTGCGCCATGTGTGTGCGTGAGTTTTGTTTTTACAGCGTGTATTCATTGGTAAAAATGACGTGTTATCTGTTTTCTATACGTTGATATGCATCAGCCAACACCGAACATGTACGGTTTCTGTTATGTTTTGGCACCGTAAAAAAATTCCAAACATTTTCTATTTTTGAAATTTGCGTCGCCACTTTCTACGACCGATAACTTTTTTGTAGTAACACCTACGGACATGAGTGAGGGTGCAATTTTTGTGGGCTGAAGTGTACGTTTTATTGCTACTAGTTTGGAATACATGCAACTTTTTTGATTAATTTTATTCCAATTTTCATAGGACGTGAAATGACCAACAAACCACAATTTTGCAGTTTTTTTTTTTCTTCTACGGTGTTCAGCGTACGGGATAAATGTTTTATTTTACCATATATGTGTAACTTTTTTTTATTTTAAAGTTTTTATTTGTAAAATGGCAAAAGGGGGGTAATTTTGAACTTTTAATACTTTTTTAAACTAAAACTTTTTTTTTTTACTTTGAGTCCCCCTAGGAAGCTTCGCCACTAGGAGACTCGATCATTTGTACAGCTTTATGCATTGTATACACAGTGCATTAGGGTTTAAACCGATGGCGGCTACCCCTCGTCCTGCCTGGGGCCAGAAGTGGGGAAATTCAAAACATTCTGCTTTAAATCATATACACCTATATATCACGGAGCTCAGCTTCTCTCCCTCGATCTTATCCTGCGCTCAGATAGGGCAGCATAAATCATCTAACAGGTTTTCCTTTAAATTGCTGCTGCCGTGACAGTACAAGTGGGGAGTTTAGGTGCCATGCTTAGTACAGTCCGCATGTCTTCTTCAGCAGCAGTGTCATGTATTCTACAGTGGGGGGAAAAAGTATTTAGTCAGCCACCAATTGTGCAAGTTCTCCCAATTAAAAAGATGAGAGAGGCCTGTAATTGACATCATAGTGAGACCTCAACTATGAGAGACAAAATGAGAAAACAAATCCAGAAAATCACATTGTCTGATTTGGAAAGGATGTATTTGCAAATTATGGTGGAAAATAAGTATTTGGTCCCCTTTCCCAAAAGCAAGATTTCTGGCTCTCACAGACCTGTTAAGTTCTTCTTTAAGAGGCTCCTCTGTCCTCACTCATTACCTGTAGTAATGGCACCTGTTTGAACTTATCAGTATAAAAGAACACCTGTCCACAACCTCAGTCACACTCCAAATTCCACTATGGAGAAGACCAAAGAGCTGTTGAAGGACACCAGAAACTAAATTATAGCCCTGCACCAGGCTGGGAAGACTGAATCTGCAAGAAGCTTGGTGTGAATAAATTAACTGTGGGAGCAATAATTAGAAAATGGAAGACATACAAGACCACTGATAATCTCCCTCCATCTGGGGCTCCACACAAGATTTCACCCCGTGGAGTCAAAATGATCACAAGAGCGGTGAGCAAAACTCCCAGAAACCACACGGGGGGGACCTAGTGAATGAAACCTGCAGAGAGCTGTGACCAAAGTCACAAAGGCTAAAGTCAGTAACGCATTTTTGCCCCAAGGGACTCGGATCCTGCAGTGCCAGACGTGTCCCCCTGCTTAAGCCAGTACATGTCCGGGCCCTCTGAAGTTTGCTAGAGAGCATTTGGATGATCCAGAAAAAGTAATTGGGGAATTTCATATGGTCAATGAAAAACCCAAAAAAGAACTGTTTAGTAGAAACACAACTCATCGTGTTTGGAGGAGAGAGAATGCGGAGTTGCATCCAAAGAACGCCATAGCTACTGTGAAGCATGGGGTTGGCAACATCATGCGTTAGGGGTGTTTCTCTGCAAAGGGACCAGGACAAAAATGATCCATGTACAGAAAAAAAAATGAATGGGGTCATGTATCGTAAGATTTTGAGTGCAAACCTCCTTCCAAGGGCACTGAAGATGAAACGTGGCTGGGTCCTTCAGCATGACAATGATCTAAAGCACACCGCCAGAGCAACGAAGAAGTGGCTTTGTAAGAAGCGTTTCAAGGTCCTGGAGTGGCCTAGCCAGTCTCCAGATCTCAACCCCACAGAAAACCTTTGGAGGGAGTTGAAAGTCCGTGTTGCCCAGCGACAGCCCCAAAACATCACTGCTCTAGAGGAGGCCTGTATGGAGGAATCGGCCAACATACCAGCAACAGTGTGTGCCAACCTTGTGAAGACTTACAGAAAACGTTTGACCTCTGTCACTGCCAACAAAAGATATATAACAAAGTATTGAGACAAACTTTTGTTATTGACCAGATACTTATTTTCCACCATAATTTGCAAATTCTTTCCAAATCAGACATTGACATCATAGGTAGACCTCAACTATGAGAGACAAAATGAGAAAACAAATCCAGAAAATCACAATTACAGGCCTCTCATCTTTTTAAGTGGGAGAACTTTCACAATTGGTGGCTGACTAAATACTTTTTTATCTTTTGTTTTTACTCCTGACTGGACGGACCAACAATCGATGCTAGACCCCGGAACACCCCTTTAAAGAAGGTTGCATTTTAGATGGTTTGTTTGTAAAGCATGAGCACATCTAGAAGACGACCATTGAGCAGTCTTAGATCTCGGAACACCCCTTTTAAAGAAGTGGTGTCTGTAGATAAAGTATGTGGACATGTACACAACATTTTTAGTAGCACAAGAAAAGGCAAATGTAGGATGAGAGTTCACCCTCTACCATCTAGAATATTACCAATAAAATGCATTTCTTAAACATGAGGGAATATTTATCCATGTGCTTGTGCAACACATTTTGGTCCAGCAGGTCTGCCTTCGCTTACAGCCCTGTTGTTTTTTTTTCTTCTCTTCATTGTTGATTATATTAGGCTTGACCATCCTGGTGGACTCCTTTTTCTGGAAGCGCCTTCTTTGGCCTGAAGGAGAAGTTCTGTGGTATAACACTGTATTAAATAAAAGTTCCAACTGGGGTGTATCCTTTCTAAAGAGTATTATTCTGGCGATGTTAGGTTCTCTGACTTTACTAATTTTTAATCTGTATTAAAACTGATCCCATTTATAAATATTCCTAATATGTATGTTGCATCTGTCTTCCTCATTCCTTTATGCATACATAATGCCATGTAAATGTTTGTTTTTAATGTATATACTATACTTTAACTTTCCCATAAACATAACATAACCTGAGATTTTTTTCAAGAAGATTCAGCTTATTGCTTAAAAGGGTTTTCTCACTACAGAAATTAGCTTTTAACATGTAGGGACAGGTAATTTAAGACTTTTTTCCAAATACATTAGTCTTTTGATTTTTACTGTAGTCAAGAGATGAGATTTTATCTGTTCTGAGTGCACACGTTGCTATGGTTTCCTGACCATAATCTCCCTTCCTGTTTAGACAAAGCAGTGAGTAATGTCGCCATGGTTGGAGTTTACTCTGGAGAGGAAATGCTCATCTCTAACAAGATTAGCTTTTGTTACAGAAAAGCAATTGTTTTCCTTCCTCAGAGCACGTGTAGCTTTCTTTACTAACAGATTACATCTCCTGCACTTGTCAGTGTAAATTAGCTCAGCTAGTTACAGAGAAGCTAATCACTGCTATAGAACCACCTGCAGCCTAACAAGGCAGAGTGAGTGGAAAAACTGCCTGTGGCTGTGAAACTGCATGGTAAGGAAACCCTTTTAACACACACATCCTCTTGTATTATTCAGTGATTTGAGCTTTTGCCTTTAATTCATTTGTAGGCATATGCTTTTCCTTAACTGGCTCTTAAGACTTCACCTTTCCTGTGGTATTTTTATTCAGCAGTGCCACGAGCAATGGCATTCAGTATTTTCTTTCTTCCATTTGGCCTCTTTGATAAAAGGATGCGCCTACTCATTGCACCAGTTGTGGCTTTCATATTTTTATATTCCTTCCTTCCTCACAAAGAACTTCGGTTTATTATTTACACATTTCCTCTGTTCAACATAGTGGCTTCTAAAGGATGTTCTTATATGTAAGTAGAAAGGAAGCTTGCCAAATACTTGTGCATGATGAACAATGCATGATGTGAGTTATAGTCTCCGTATTGTAAGAGCTATTTGGTAAGCTTTGTTTAGTTGTGCTTTTCACATATTTACTGCATTGTTTCTCTATACCTTCAGACTTCAAAATTATCAGAAGTCCTGGATATTCAAAGTTGGTGCGCTTTGTGTCATAGCCCATCTTTTTGGAAACGCAGCATACTCTGTCGCCTCTTTATACGTGTCCCGTTTCAATTATCCTGGAGGTACTGCAATGGATGAACTCCATAAACTGGTGGACCCTTCCACAGGTGCAGTTCGTTTTTCCTACTACTTAGTACTCTTTACAGTGTCATTTTACTGTTTCAGTTGTGTATGTGTGGACTTTGTTTATGGTTAAATTTACAGGACAGATTTTGATGCAGATTGTGTTGAGATGCATGTCATCAGTTGCTTATGAAACAAAGTCTTGTAATAGAAACTGGTTCTTTTCTTCCCCTTCTCTATGTAGTAGTCGACAGTATTATGCCATTGTTAACCCCTTCTGGACCTTCCTGACAGAGCCCCTTTTTTTAAATTTGACGTGTCACTTTATGTGGGAATAACTTTGACACTTTTACTTACCCATGTGATTCAGAGAATGTTGTCTCATCACATTGTTCATTAAAGGGGTTTTATCGTTACAAAGATCATGTCTCAGATTATGGGGACAGTAAAAATAAGCGCTTTTGTAATTTGGTTTGCATTACCTCAGTCACTTGGTTTAGCAGATATGAGCTTTTCTGTAAATCTGTGTTCTATTTCTGCGGTTGCTGGTCGGACACGCCCCCTGTGACTGGCTGGCTGACATTTCATTTTGCCTGTTGGGATACGCCCCTAGACAGGAAACGCCCCGGCCCCGCCCCCTGTACTGTGATTGGCTGCCTGCACACTCTGTGTTTACTCCCCTCTGAGATGTTAAAATCGATAGAGAAGCCAAGGTCTGCTGGCTCTATATACATCTCCCAACTCTAGGGTGAATGATCTGGGCAATTACTGCCTGTTTAAAGGACTTTTGCCCAGAGGTTGATTCACCTCCTCACAGGTCCAGTCCTTAAGCTGCTACTTTGAAAAGAGGGCGGTCTGTTCCTCAGATCTAATGCAAGCCCCGCCTCCTTATGACGTCATCTATAGTGTATAACATAAGGATTCAACACAGCATTTGTACAAGCTGTATGTGTATTGTAATGCTTAGCTGATTAGTTCTGCAAGAGAGAGGTTAGCAGTTCAAGCCCCATCAGTAGTTTTTTTAAAAAAAAAAAAAATAATAATTTTATAAATTGTACACACATGTAAAGATATGAAAATATGTGTAGACATCTTATATATAATAATTATATATATATATATATATATTATTATATATACACACACGCAAGCTTCCCTATATAGTGCCCACCCTCAGTCACACCAAGCACTTCCAACATTTTGTGATACAATGCCATATACTCTGGGGATGAGACATTGATATAGGGAACTATGTATGTGTATATATCATTATAGAGATCGACATATATATATTTTAGGTCTCTCTACATGTGTGTAGAATTTAGGGAGGGGGGGATACTCTGTGAGGGATTAGAACTCCAAACCTCTTCATTGTAAGAGCAAAGCTCTACCGCTGCACTACCAGCCCAAGTTAGTTACAGGTTGAGCAGGGTCTTCTCTCAAAGCTGATTGCTTCCCTCCCATTGTTTTCATTCACATGTCACTGATAGCAAGCAGAGATCTTTACTTGAAGCTGACATTTGTCCTTTCCTTGTAGTTGAGTAAAGATCTCTGCCTGTTGTCAGTACAATTTGGGTGAACACCACTAGAACAGAAGTAAAAGCTGCTGGCTTTCAGTGTAATTTGTGTGTAAACTAAGAGATATAATAGGTGCTTGCTGGAGCTTGTGGAGCCTGAAGGCTGTAGACATAAGCATGCAGGAGGCTACAGAGCTGTTATATCCAGACAACCTTCTGCATCCCCTGCTTCATACAAAATGATGATGTCACAGTTCTTCAGTGAGGGGAGAAACGCCTCCTGGGAGGTGAGACTCGCCCCTGGGTTTCAAACTCAATCTGAGAGAATTAGCTGAAGAGCGCGAACAGTTCAAACGATAAAACTCCTTTAAGTTAGTAATGAACAATCCTTGTTTATTTTGAAAAAAAAATATCAAAATGTTGTGAAAATATGGAAACATGCTATTTTCAAGGTTCACAAATTTCTTCGTGTACGACAGTTATACCACACAAAGTAATTTATAAGTAGCTTCTACCATTTGTCGACAGAACGTTGCAATTTTTTAAATGTATTTTTATTTTATTTTTTGCAAAATTAGCGGCCTAAAAATTTAGCAGCAATTTTTTTTTAGATTTTTAAAGAAAATTTTTGAAATAAAATTTTTTTTGGGGGGCCAGTTCAGTTCGGAAATTCTCCAAAAGTCGCCCCATTTTAGATTCAACACCCCTCAGGAAACATATAGGAGTGTGTTTTGGGCCCACATGTGTTTCACACTTTGGATTTTTTTTTAGCAGTGGGCTGTGAAAATGGGGGAAAAAACCTGCAATTCCGCCATGTTTTTGGCTTTATTTTTACAGGGTTCGCCGTGTGGTATAAATTATATAACTTTGATGTGTGGATTTGCTTTTTCAACAATAACATTTATGTTTTTTTTTTTTTTTGGGGGGGTTTTTTTTTGGGGGGGGGGAGTTTTGAGGGGGGGTATGTTTTATTACTTTTACACAATAGAAATGAGTTTGTCAAAAATTCAGTTTTTATGTTGTCATAGTCTGACAGCCTTAAAGGGGTTGTCTCGCTACAATGATTGGGTTTTTTAAATTTTAAAAATCTTTAAAAAAAAAGCCTTTGCAATTATGTTCTTACAAAGTCCTACTGATTTTGAGCTGCCCTGTTATATTTTCTACACGCTCCTCAAATTTCATAGAGCGACCTGTTGATCCTTATCTTACTGGGACAGGTCGGAGCAGAGAGCCCCCCCCTCACAAATGCTTTGGAGGGGGGGGAGGGCTCTGGCGCTGTTCCTTATGCCCGGGTTAACCTGTGTGGCTGCTTCCTTGTCTTACACAGATGATGTGACAGCGTGACCCGTCTGTTTTATAATCATGTTGTCCCTTTGGAACTGTGACTATACTAAAACATACAGATCAGGGGGGAGTAAAACTTTTTGTTTCCTTATTTGGGGCACATCCTGAGTATAGTAAACTCCCTTTTGTTCTGGGGATTTGGAACTTGTAGCTAACAGGGATATAGGAACACTTGCATCCCCTCTGTTATTAGCACAAGTTCTATTATCTTACACCCAAAATCAGCCCTCCTGCAACAGACCTAGGCAGGCACACACAGGGTGAACTTGAGAGAAACCCCCTCCCCCCCCCCCCCCCCCGTATAGAATTACTGCTGCCTGTGTGCTGATGGGGGGGGGGGAGGGGGCGAAAGACAGACCAAGAAGCCCCCCCCAGTTCAACTTTCCAGGGACACGCAGGCTGAAAGCTCGTAAGAGAAACTCCTTTAACTTCGCTTTTTTTTTCTGAAATAGGGAAAAAAAATTGAGTAAAAAGGGCCCCCCTTCCGGGATCCCGGGGGCTAGTGGAGCTCAAGGCATTAAACGCCTTCAATTGTAAATAAATAAGACCGGGGTTTAAAGTCGGGGGGGTTTTATTAAAGGATGAGGATTAGGGTGAAATTGGAGAAAAAACAAGAATAAAAATTTAGCGTATACAAAACCAATTTGTACAAAGGGCGTATGAAAATAAAAAGGGAAAAATGTAAACAGGGTTGGGTCAGTAAGAAAAAATTCCAACTCCTAAATTTCCCCATCCCTCATACAATTTTGCAGTTTAAGTGATAATTTACTGTAGTAAAATGGTAAATAAAGCTTTTTATCACCTGATTTCAATCAAGAGGGGTTTGAACATACACTGACGACAAAGAAACAATGTTTTGAATTTTTGATTTTCAGGCTCCAAACTTCCATCACTACAGCTTTGAATGAGAAAAACATCATTTTTAGCCCATCATTTTCCCTATCTTAATAAATTTGATTGCAAGTATTTAGATCTGCTTAGCTCTGAATTTTGTATTAACTGAAATGTTAATTTTTTTTATTTGTTAGTTTTTGGTAATCCACCTTGGTTTTCAATACTCCCTAACCCTTCGGATTCTGAATCAATTCAAGAGGTTTTGACCAAAATTTGATCCCCGTTCTCTTCTCACTTCCCCAAATTTTGGGCAGGGGGTACGGATATAGCTTTTTTTCAACTTACACACAAGTGTTAAAATTGGGTTTGGGGCTGGGGATGTGGAGGCCAATACAGGGACTCTATTAATTGTCTTTGAACCATTCCTTTTCCAACCTTGAGTAGCTTCAGGTCGTAGCCCTGGGAAACCTTGTCCTTTTATATTAATGTATAAATCCTCATCTTGTAGGATCCGCTTTGAGATAACATCGACCCTGGTCAAGTACCCAAATATCTTTGGCTGTGAAACAACCTCATATCCCAGGCTTCTGCCTCCAAGGGGAATTTTCCTTAAATTTTCTATCCTTTTGCCCCACAGAGTCCAGTCTATTGACTTTCATCTCATGGCTCCAATCTTCCATTTTTCATACTTCTTTTGCAAACTAGAGTCAATGATTTTTATGACGAGATTGAAGTCGAGGATTCTTCATTTTTATTTTTTTACTTTTTTTTTTTTCGGGCCACCATTCCAGACTTGTGTAAGCATTAATTCTTATTTTTTCTATATTAACATAAATTAAAATTTTTAAAAAAAAATTTTTATAATTTTTATTAAATTTCTTTAATTAAAATTTATTTTTTATTTATTTTTAAAATTTTTTTTTTGGGGGCCCTTTAAATGAGGCTTTTTGGGAAATTTTTTTGGAGGGAACCCAAGTTGGGAATGGCCCCTAAAAAAAGGCAAGGGAAAAAAAAAAAAAACAAAAAAATACGACTAAGAAAGGTTTTTTTCGAAACGCGTCAGCTTTTTTCCCCTAACCGTCATTATTTTAGCTCCTCCATGCAGGGTGTTTCATTGGCTTGTCTATTTGTATTTTTATTTAAAGAATTTAAAAAAGCATCAAGATTTTTTAAATATCGCGGGGGAATTGTAGGGGTTTTCCCGCATTTTTTCTAACAAGCAGAAAAAAAAAGTCCCCCCACCGGAGCAAAGGTAACAATGCAGTTTTCATGACAAAAAAACTGCAAACAAGGTTGTACATAGTTGCACGTCAGTTATATATGAGTATCCAGATGATTGTCTAAAAATGATGGGAGTCTCGCGTTTGAAACTGTAGTGGAGGGAGTATGGAGTCGAAAACAAAGGGCAAAACATTGTTACCCTTAGACTTGTCAGTGTAAAATATATTTATTGGATACAACTTTAGAACACAAACTTTAAAAAAAAAAAGGTAAATATGCAAAACACTGCAGTAAATGGGGGAAAAAAACAGTTTTCAACAAAAACGTCCTGATAACATTTGTGGAGTGAGCCTATGAATTTGTCCTGAGAAATAGTATCGTCTCCATGAGATCCTCCTTCATAGATTACCTCAAATCTGATCCAATTATCCAGGCTAAAGAACAGCCTCTCTACACTAACTTGGGTTGGTGGCAAAGCTGTGACCACATGGGCAACATCTCTAACAATGTCAGGATATAAAGGAATTGCCACAGTCAGTTTTGATGAATGGTTGAACTCTTCTTCTTTGAAAGCAAGTGAAAAATTTAGCTGAAATCTGGTCAATCTGTTTGCTATGGGAACAGAATTTTTTCCTCTGCGGTAACGCTTTGCCTGCTCCATGTCATCAATTACACTCATCTGATGAGGCTCAAGATGTGGCAGTAGTAGTGCTGATGACCCAATTCCTCTTGCTCTTGGCACTGCATTGAACTAACTGTACCAATTTATTATATATTTTGGGAGTCGGTCCATTTTATAATGGCGCCAACTCCACAGCCCTGAATGTAAACTTTATATGGCTGATGATGTGTCCAGGCCAAACTGAACAGCAGCACTTGTGTGGCTAGAGATAGCTAGACATTTTCATACTCCAAACAGAGGGTTAGATAAGATGGCATATATCTTCTCTGAAGTGACAGTTGGTTTCTTCTTCCCAGAATCCCTTTCACTTCCTCTTGGGCAGGAAACAATACAACATTTGAGGAACCTTACCAACACTGGCCAGTTGTTTTTTTTTTATGTTTAATTTTTTTTTTGTACTCTAACCCTGCCATATGGGGGAGACAGGTGAGCAGCAGCAGGGGGAGACATTGCAGCGCACGAGGAGAAGCATGTTGGCCAGTTTTTCCTCCTCTTGCAGTGATCGACCCTCGCCCGCCCAGAGAAATGGCCTCGGTTCTACATTCGCACTATAAAACCCACTACCATTTTCCCGCAAATTTTTTGGGGAAAAAGGGACCTCTTATAGTCCAAAAAATACGGTATTTGTGTGTTAACTATTTTTTTTTATTTTGTTTTACACTTTTGTTTGGACTGTACTGCAATATTTTAGAATTATCAATCACCATGCTTGTCTGTACCCTCCAGGCACGGCCGGGCATAGTGACGTCAGTGACAACACTGAAGCTTTTGTTACCTCTTCCTGACCTGGACGTAAACCTACATCAAATGTTGGGAAGAGGTTGAAGGGGTTTGACCACCATAGATATTTAATCCCAACCCCAAGGAATGCTCATTAATGACTGATTGTTGAGGGTCCCAACAATCACTTAAACGGGGACCCTGAGTCTCCTGTCGTTCCTCACTGCCTTGATGCAGATGGGAAGTCTTTTAACCCCTTACAGATATAGGACGTACCGGTACGTCCTAGCGGAAAGTGCGTTCCCGCAAATGGACATACCAGTATATCCTACAGATTGTGCAGGCTCACAAGCCAGCCCCGCATGATTGTGACACGGGACCAGCGGTGTTACCTGCAGCCGGAGTGAGCTCCACCCTCGGGAATTAACCCCTAGCCGTCGCGATTTATCACGACACAGCTAAGGCACAGACAGAAGTAGTGAGTTCCTTCTGCCTGTAATTTGTGTAATCATACCTGACAGCCCAGATGCTTTCCTAAAACAAAAAAAATTAAAAACACGTACACCTCCCTCGTCCCTTTACAAACTCTAATTGCCCCAAAAAAGATAAAAAATAAAGTAATTATATTTGGTATCGCTGCATGTGTAATGACACCCTATAAATCTGTCATTAATGAACCTGCATGGTGAACGTCGTAAAAAATAAATAAAAAAAAGTCACATAATTGTGGTTTTTGTTCATCCTGCAGCACATAAAATGGAATAAAAAGTGATCAACTCATAAATGTCAAAGTGGTGGCAATTAAAACGTCAGTTCATCCCGCAAAAAAAAGCCCTCGCATAGCTCTGTATACAGAAAAATAAAAAAGGTACGGTTATCAGAACCAAGGGAGTAAAACTAACTTGTCACACATACTGCACGGTGAGCTCTGTTTAAAAATAAAATGTAAAAATTCTACTAGGATTGCAGTATTTTCTTCACCCTCACTTCGAAATAACGGATTTAAGCTCATTTCTATTCTGTAAAAGTATTAAAACATAAACTATATAAATTTTATATTATTGTAAATGTACTGACCCGCATCGTAAAGTTATGCTGATTTCTTGTAAAAACATGAAGCATTTTCGGCTAAGATTGTTGGAAGAAAATAACTTTTTTCATTTTCACAGCCTAAGGCTTAAAAAAAATTGAAACACCTGTGGGGTCCATATATTCCACACCGGGATATGTGGTTGCGCACTATAGTTTGCTACAAGTGTGGTAAACCTTGCTGTGTGTTAGGTAAATATATTAGGAAGACTAGAGTATTGTTAGCTTTTTCTTTTGCAAACAAAGATAATGGGGCAGATTTGCTAATACTGTCTAGTACTTATTTATTATTATTTTAAAAGCACCATTGATTCCAGGGTGCTGTACATTCAAAAAGGGAGGTTACATACATTTATCAAACAAGCACAATGATAGCAGTGTGGCTTTTGCCGGAAACAATGGCAGTAGATCCTGATCCGCAGCTAAGGCTTTTACCCAATCACAAAGATAGCAGGATGAGAGGACTGAAGGTAGGGGAGAGAACATGTTTTTGGTAGCGCATGGACTGTGCTTAGGTTATTTAGGTTATAGGGATCCTGAAGAGAGGGGTTTCAGGTTGCTTTTGAACTGGGGATGGTGGAGAGGTCTTGTGTGCTTTGGCAGTAGTTCCAGAAAGTGGGGAAGCACGGGAGAAGTTTGGAGACGTTGTGTGAGGAAACGATAAGAGGAGCAGAGAAGTCTGTGAGGAGCAGAGATTGCTGGAGCCGAGATATCTGGAGATTAAGGCAGAGATGTATGGAGGGGAAAGGTTATGGAGAGCCTTGTAGGTCATGGTTAGTAACTTGAAATTAATTCGCTGGGCAATGGGTAGCCAGTGAAGGGATTGGCAGAGGAGTAGCGAGGAGAGAGGTGGATAAGACGGGCAGCAGAGTTGAGGATGGACTGGAGGGGAGCAAGAGTGCTAAACCGCAGAGAAGTATGTTGCAGTAGTCAAGGTGAGAGATGACAAGGGCATGGACTAGCATTTTTGTAAGAGTCGAAGTTGAGGAATGAGCGGATGCGAGAGATGTTTTTCAGGTGGAGGCGGCAGGCAGAGGTGAGGATTTGGATGTGCGGTTTGAAGGACAAAGCAGAGTCAAGGGTTATCCCAAGGTAGCGGACTTGTGGAACGGCTGAGAGTGTATAGCCGTTGACTGAGATAGAGAGATCAGGTGGAGGGATGGAGTGGGATGGTGGAAAGATGATGAGTTCAGTTTTCTCCACATTTAGTTTAAGGAGAAGGAGGAGGATATGGACGACGTTGGGTATCGTCAGCATACAGGTGGTATTGAAAGCTGTGTGAAGCTATGAGCTGACCAAGGTCAAGAGTGTTTAGAGAAAAGAGTAGTGGGCCGAAGACTGACCCCTGGGGGACACGAACAGAGAGTGGGCGAGAGGAGGAGGTGGAGCGAAAAGGGCACTAAATGTCCCAAATTTAGTGAGGAATGAGAGAGCCCGGAAAAAGGGGCCCAAATCCGTGATGCCCGAGGGAAGGAGAGTATTTGTAGCAGGATGGAGTGGTCAACATTGTCAAAGGCAGAGGACCGGTCTAGGAGGAGAAGCACAGAGTAGTGGCGTGAGGCTTTGGCAGTTAATAGGTCGTTGGTGACCTTGGTTAGGGCGGTTTCAGTAGAGTGGTGGGGTCAGAAACCAGATTGTAGTGGGTCGAGGAGAGAGTTGGAGGAGAGGTGGGAGGACAGTTGAAGATAAACATGCTGCTCGAGGAGTTTGGATGCAAAAGGGAGCAGTGAGATGGGGTGATAGTTGGACAGACAGGAGGGGTCAAGGGATGGTTTTTTTAAGGATGGGAGTGATCGTAGCATGTTTAAAAGAGGAAGGGAAGATGCCAGAGGTTAGCGATAGGTTGAACAGGTGGGTGAGGGCTGGTATGATAACAGCGCTAAGGTCTGGGATAAAGTGGGATGGCAGTGGGTCAAGATTACAGGTACTTAGAGTATAAACTTAGACTAGACCGCTTTAAAATGCACCAGATTTGTCACCATATGATAAATGTTTAGGAAGTTCTGTCTGTCATTACACCATTTATTAGTTGGTTTGTGCCAATGGTTTGTGGCACATGGTGTCACATGTTAAGCTTTGCCCCTTTTGTTGAACGCCGCACACAGGTGTCCAAAACACATACAAAATGTGGTGTAAAGCATGACACTATGTTGGGGCAAGTTACACCAGAATTCTAATGCAATTGCTGTAGTAAATCTGCCCTGTCGTCTTTCATTAAAGGGGTTGTCTCGCTACAAAGAATAGCTTTCAAATTGTAGGGAACACAAAATAAAGACATTTTCCAAATATATTGCTTTGTTCCTCTGTTTCCCTAAAGATACACGTGAATTTGACCTCCCTGGCTATTTCAGTTCCCTCAGTAACTGACCTGTAAACAATTCTCCCCCTGCTGTTTGTTCAATGAGATAACAGTGTGATGTCATCACACAGGTCATGGCAGTGTCCTGTGCTGCTCAGCAGTAAAAAGCTTGATTTATGTAAAATAAACAGAACTGTAATTAGGGCTTTTGTTTTGGGGATCAGATAAAAAAAGTCCTGTTAGTAGTTTGAGAAGCTAATCTGATCTAATTAGCAACTGAAAGCACAACAGAGCACAGAGCTGTACAAGCATGGAGCTTATGCAAATTAGTCAGTCTGAACCAGGAAGTGGCAGAGTATTTCATTCATGCATTCTCTGGCAGTTAAAGGAGTTGTCTCCCTTCAGAGTTTCAGTCTACGGTTTTATGACTGCTTGCCAGCAGCATACAGTAGAGAAAGAGGTTGCACTTGAAAAACTCTAAGAGAGGTCTAGTAAATATTTGTATGACCTTCAAAATCCAGATGAGTTAGAGGTATTTGGAGCATCTGAACATTTCATTGATATTCCTACTGGCAATCTTGGCTTTACTGAGATGGTTGCAATAGTCGATAAATACATTAGCGGAGGACACTGGATATGAGATCTTGCCATTAACCTCTTAACGACCTTGGGCGTATGAGTACGTCCCAGGGCCACTTAGGGGCTTTGCAGGGGGATCGCTCCGCGACCCCCCCCCCCCCCCCCTCCCCGCACAGCCGCCGGGTGTTAGCAGCAAATCGCCGCTAACACCCGGCAGCAACAGCGCCGGCGGGTGGCTCCGCCCGCTGGCGCTGTTTTACCCATCAGGCGCCGCGCCAAAGATGGCAGCGGCATCTGAATTAACGCCATAAGCTATGCTGCGCCGATCCGATCACCGGGCATTGTGGTGGGGAGCCTTGGGAAGGCTCCCGTCACTTACCCTGGCCGGTTTGCCCCACTTCCGTCCGCAGACAGGAAGTGTGGAAACCGCCATCTTTGTACACCCTAATTCATTTCCTATGCAATGCATTATGTTGTATTAACAATCGCGCCAACTATTGGTAAAGTACCACAGGTGACTTCAATGCTAAATTAAAAAAAAAAAAAGTGTTAAAAAGTTCAAATCGCCCCCCTTTCCCCATTTTACAAATAAAATCACTAAAATAATAAAAAAGTTACACATATTTGGTATCGCCACGTCCGAAAAAGTCCGATCTATAAAAATATATCATCATTTATCCCGTACGCTGAACACCGTAGAAGAAAAAAAATTCCAAACGCCAAAATTGCGTTTTTTGGTCATTTTACGTCACTCAAAAAATGGAATAAAAATGATCAAAAAAGTCGCATGCATTCCAACTGCTAGCGATAAAAAGTACACTTCAGCCCGCAAAAAATACCCCCTCACTGACGTCCGTAGGTGTTAGTACAAAAACGTTATTGGTCGCACAAAATGGCGCCGTGGCGCAAATTTCAAAAATAGAAAATGTTTGGAATTTTTTTTACGGTACCAAAAACATAACGGAAACCCTACATGTTTGTTATTGCCGGATGCGTAACAACCTTTAGATACAGATAAACACATTTATATTTACCGAAGATTGAACACAGTAAAAGTAAAACCCCCACAAACATGGCAAAAATACATTTTTTTTTTCACAATTTGTCCCACTTGGAATTTTTTTTGCGGTTTCCTAGTATATTCTATAGTATAGTGAATAACACCATTAGAAAAGTACATCTTGTCCGCAAATAAAAGCCCTCGTGTCTATATAGGTGGAGAAAATAAAGAAGTTATGGCTTTCAGAAGGCGAGGAGGGAAAAACGAACGTGTCACCCAAAAAAAACGCCTGGTCCTTAAAGGAGTTGTCTCCCCACAGGGTTTCAAAGAATGCATGAAAGAAATTCTCTGTCACTTCCTGGTTCATACTAATTTGCATAAGCTCCATGCTTGTACAGGTCCGTTGTGGTTTCAGATGCTAATTAGATTAGATTAGCTTCTCAAACTACTCAAAGGACTTCTTATCTGATCCCCAAAACAAAAGCCCTAATTACAGAGCTGTTTACTGAGATAAATCAAGCTTTTTACTGTCTGGCAGCACAGGACACTGACTGACATGCTGACCTGTGTGATGACTCACTCTCTGTTATCTCATTGAACAAACAGCCCAGGAGATTTGTTTACAGGTCAGTTATGAGGGAACTGAAATAACCACTGAGGTAATAAATTCACTTGTATCTCTTTAGGGAAACAGAGGAACAATGCAATATATTTGGAAAATGTCTTTATTTTGTGTTCCCTACAATTTGAAAGCTATTCTTTGTAGCGAGACAACCCCTTTAAGGGGTTAAGGAGGCGTATTGTATATTTACTTACAGTTCAGGTTTTAGAAATTATCTTGTGAATTTTTATATATATTTTTTTTTTTATGACTAAAATTAATCTATATTGCAGCTTACGAATATTTGTACTTTGTGCAAGTTGGTTTCAGTGTTTGTACATTTCCTTTCCAGCCTTGCATGAGTTAATTCTCACCTGTTTTAATTATATGAATATGTGTGGGAGTTAGGGTATGTTCACATGGCGTCATTGCAGTGTGTATGATTACCTGCCATTTTCCCTGACGCATATTATGCGCTGGGAAAAAGAAGTGATGTTTCAATTCTTCCAGGCGCTTACATGCCTGGGAAAATGAGAGTGAATGGGGGCCAGGCCAGAGAGTTTAGAAACACCCGCATATTGTGGTACACACAAGTACGCACCACAATATGTCGTCTGGACAAACCCTTCCATGTTGCACGATGGGATGGGGAGGAACGACAGAATCCAAGCCCTGGTAGTTTCCCCTTTTAATTCAAATTACTCCCATCCTCTACATCATTTTGCGGTCTAGGGGGCTATGGGTTCTCATTTGAATGACCATCCAATACTTAGGCAAAGCCTTAGTGATCTGGTACAAAGTAGTTAAGCTTTTATATAAAGAAGCGGTGGACCTCAATACCCCATTGTGGCACAACAAAAATCTCCCTGAATTCAATGGGCTGTCATTAGACACTACCTGGCCTACTAAAGGTATCTGGCTCCTCTCACATTTACTGAGGGAGTCTAGTCTCAAACCTCTTCCAATTCTACAGAAGGATTTTAACCTTTCTCCATCACAGATATTTACATATTCAAGGGTAAAACATGCTTTAAAAACTCAATTTGGTCCCGCTGGCCCTTCTCTGCAAGAATTCCCTTTTCCAGCCATAATGTTATCCCCTCCAAATAAACATATAATTTCCATATTCTATGCGTCCTTACTCCATGCTAACTCTGCCTCTTCTCATAACGGGATTCGTCAAGCATGGGAGAGTGATGTTGGAACCGTAGATGATGATGAATGGGATAGAGCGCTGGCGTCACCTCAGCCTCCTCTAATCATAACTAACATATGACACAATTTTATATTCTACACCGTGCTTCCTACTCCACGGGCTAATTATCTAAATTCAGGCCTGATTGAGGATGAGTGCCCAAAATGTCCTGCTTCTCCAGGGTCCTTTTGATCACCTGGTTTAGTCATCCCCCAGAGGTCTCGGTTTTTGGGACCAAATGGTCCAATTTCTCAGTGACCTGATGGGTTCTCCAGTACCGCTCTGCCCTAAACTTTGTCTTTTGACTCTTGATTGCGAAACCTTTGGGTCAAGATATGCTTTTATTTTCTTTATTGAAGCTACATACTTTGCTAAAAAGTAAGTGCCAGGAGCTGGCTGTCTCCTAAGTCCCCGTCCTTCTCAGAATTGCTGGGCATAGTAAATACGGCACTTGCCATTAAAAAATGGCTTTATAAACACAAATTATCCTCATAAGTTTAACAAAATCTGGGGTAGATGGATGCAGTCCCATGATACAGATAATCTCCAGCCTGCTCTGACATATGATGCTCCTCTTATCCCGTAGCTTCAGTGTTGGGTGGGACTAGATCTTCCCTTTATCTTCTTCCTAATATTGGCTCAAGGTTTTTTCCCCCCCCCTCTTGACTGATTCTCTAATCCTCATCAGTATGCAATAGCACATACAGTTAGTTTTTTTTTTCTTCTGGTCACAGTTGACTACGTTAATATCATTTATGTTCTTCTCTGTTAGTTAAATATGCCTTAAATACTTATGGTATGGTTGAGTCAGAATCTCTTGTCACTCTATTCTCCGACGGTCTGCTCTGTATATGTTGTTGGTCTTTTGTTTCCGGAAACAATCCTGTCAATATCTGTTTTATACAGTTTCAGCTTATTATACTATTTTACCCCAAGTTGCCAAGGACATCGGGCGATGTGATCACTATTATGTAATGTCATCCTTATTGCATGAGTTTTTTTTTTGTTTGTTTGTTTGTTTTTTTTGCAATTTGGCATATTTTGGATGTAAGTTTCAATCTTCACAAGGAGATTAAGGCCATGTCCCCACGGCAAAGGTTTTCAGCCAGATTTACAGATTGTTTTCGGTTTTGAAAACCGTCTGTAAACCGACTGTTAACCTTTTACATGGACCTTGATGGAAAATCCATGCAGCAATCCCCACCGCATGGATTTTCTCCTGGACTGTTTTACCGCCGGTAGTCCGAGAAACATACCCTGTTTCCCCGAAAATAAGACTGTCTTATATTAATTTTTGCTCCGAAAGACAAGCTAAGACTTCTTTTTAGGGGATGCTTTTTTTTTTTCTATGAATAATAATTCACATTTATTGTTGAACAAAACATCAACATGTATTAATATGCTGTAGTGATTTCATCACAAACATCAGCATAAGCAGCTAAACTCTGAATTGCATTAAAAAAAAAATTATTTTCGGAGAAAAATTCTTCCGCTCATTCTTCCGCTCGGTTTTTGGGCGGAACATGGCTAGTGCGAAGGGGGGGCGGCTTGAATCCGCAAACTGAGAACAGCCGTCCCCATTCGTGCCAAAAACAGACCAAATACCGGTCGGCATTTCCCGACCGGTATTTCGACACTGCTGTGTAAATGGCCCCTTTAAAACTTGGATGTGTGCACTTATCACTTCATTTTAACATTGGGATCTAATAAAACCTGAAGATTTCCCTGATCTTCAAGAGTGCTGAAGTACAATTAATTTAAAGCTTGTGTTACCTCATGGAGCACATGATATGGACCGTGTAGGCGAAGCGGTGTTTGGTTTCTTCAATGTGTTAAAATCCATTCCAATGGGGAATGCTTACTATAATACTGTGAATTTCATCAGAGAGAGTTTTCGGCTGCAGATTTAAAATCCACAATACGGAAAGAAGTGAAATGACGTCATTTGGTTGATGCAAATGGCAGAGTTAAAAATATCAATACAGAAATCAGAGAGTATCACTTATGATATCCACCACAAATTGTTTTCCGCTTGAAAAATCCAATGTGTGAACATAACCGAAGTGTTAAATGATTCTTTAACAAACATTTCACATAACACTGCCAATGTTTTGGTTGTACTGTTAGTAAATAAAAAAAAATGACTGTATAGTAAAGAAAATGTGATGCGTTTGCATTAGTTAGTTTGGGTCATTAGACCTCTGGTCATGCCAGAACTTGAAGTTGAAACATGAACACAAAGTGCATCATGGCTGTCTGTAGCTTGTAAGTTTTGAAACTATTTCTTTCAGATGTGTCTATCCATATGGATGTGGCGGCTGCGCAAACGGGAGTTTCACGATTTTTACAATTTCATTCACATTGGAGGTAGGTGTAAGGCTTGTTTGTTTCCTTGCTTTTATCTGCAGTTGAGACTCAAAGTAATGTAAGATTTTTATTTTTTTTTTGCACATTTTAGGTATACATTTTATTTTTATAGTGTGCATTCTTTAGTATAAATGATGTGGTAATCATAATTGGTATGATTCCTGCAATTACCAAATTACGTTTGCATTCTATTTTAGTGCTTTACAAAAAATCCAAACAGTCTCCATTTCTTAGTTTTGCACTGCAAAACCATTTTCTGCAACCAAAACCTTTTTTTTTTTTTTTTTTTTTTTTTCTTTCTTTTTCCACCTATGAACCTGAGTGAGGTTAAAGTATAGTGTTTATCGGTACCATTTTGAGACAGATGCAACTTTTGATGACTTTTGATTTCAATTGGAGCTTTTCTTTTTCTTCTACAGTGTCCAGTGTATGGGATAAATGATGTTCTATTTTTAGAGATCTGACTTTTACGGGCATGATACCAATTGTGTGTAAATTTTATTTTTAATCTGTAAAATAGCAAAAGGTAGGTGATTTGAACTGTTAATATTTTTTTAATGAATTTTTATACTTTTTTTACTATTTTTATAAAAGTGATCAAAAAAGTCACATCTATCTCAAAATGGTACTAGTAAAAAGTACACATCAGCCCGCGAAGAAATGCATTCTCACTCAGGTCCATTGGTGGAACTACAAGAAAGCTATTGGTAACAGAAAATGGCACTACGCCACAAATTTAAAAAAAAATAGGTGTTTGGATTTTTTGAAAGTCCTAAAACATAACGAATACTCTACATACTGCAGAATACAGATAACACATCATTTATACTGAAGAGTTAACGCAATATAAACGCAACATGGCGCAAGTACTTTTTTTCACATTTCACCCCACTTAGAATTTTTTTTCGTTTTCCAGTGTATTCTATGGCACCATTAGAAAGTCCTGCAAAATAAAAGGCCTCCTATGTCTGTGTAGATGGAAAAAAATACATGGCTCTTGGATGGTTGAGAGAAAAAAAAAACAAAAGCCTGAAAATAGCTGCATCATTAAGGGGTTAATAGATCGGACTTTTATGGATGTGGTGATACCAAATATGTTTAACTTTTTTAATTTTATATGTTAAATGGTAAATCTGAGGTGATTGAAATGTTAATATTTTCTATTTTTATACTTTTTAAAAGTTTTTTTTTTTTTTTTTTTTTTTTTTTTTGCTATGACATTTAGTCCTGCACTTGAACACTAGGGGGGTGGATCACCAATACACCTTTCTGCATTATGTAAGTAATGCAGAGGGTTGTACTAAGATGGCGGTTCTATCACTTTCTATCTGGGGCATAAACCTTAACTATGGAAGCCTTCATTAGGGTTCCAGCTGCCATGGTAACTGATCACCACCCCGTGATCTCGCCACTGGGGTACCAATCGGAGGGAGGAATGGTATACATAACAGTTCCCCATTCATTTAGATGCCACAGCTGTTGTTGTGTTTTAAAGCACAGATGAGCAGGAACCAGCAGTAGCGTGCACAAACTTTTGGCTGGATTAAGAAATAAACCAAAATTCTGTGCACGTTACCACTGGTTCCTGCTCATCTGAGCTTTACTTGTATTAATGACTCATCGCTGCATGCTTTTATAATATATAATATATTTATAATATATATATATATATATATATTCCAGGATTCCTTGTAAAAATTAGCTAAAATTGCAGGTTGTTGGGAAGAAAATAATTTTTCATTTTCACCACCTAACACAAAAAATTTTTTTTAAACACCTGTGGGGTTAACATTCTCATTGCACCCCTTAATATATTTCTTAAGGGGTGTTGTTTCCAATATGGGGTCTTTTTAGGGGTGTTAAGTTTTAATACTTTTAGCGCCTAAATAAAATCGTATTGAAAATGAGACCCCAAGTCTCCCCAAGGTGCTCCTCCTATTCTGAGGCTTGTGATTGAGCCAAATTGCGCACTAGTCAAATAGTCTAAAAAAAAATGGGAATCTCGCAAAAGAACAGTGACTTTTGATCACTATATTTACTATTTTGCCATAGGCAAACTTAAACTCTATCAATTCTCTATCTATAAAACACTAAAACGTAACTTTTATTATGTATAACGCTTAACCTCTATACACACTATTTAATAACCTGATTTCTAACCTCACCATTTAACCCTTTCTACTTCTGAAGGAAGGAATACCTCCTTTTCTATCATCAAGTCTGGTGGAACACCACCTATTAACAGGAAAGCCTTATATATACAGCATTTTACTGACTCCAGTAAGGGATCCCAAGCCTCCTACTTGGGCAGTCGTCCCTAATCTAATAGACACAAAACAAATAAGGCCCCTTGTGACACCCTCTGCAGCGGGTGACACTTGTAGACAGAGGTGCGAAATCACAATTTAAAACGTCATACCTGACCTCCCCAACATGTTTGACCATGGGGTTAGAGGTCCGGTTCCATGTGGTCTAAGCTAATTTCCTTTTATATCATGTTAGGTACACACCCTATTCAGGTGCTCACCAATTAGCCAACAGAGAATCCACAAAACCCACTCTCCTGCACGCACACTGATATGTGCTACTGCTGCCACCATGCGCCCATAAACAACAATCCTCGGACACGTTCATCATCTCCATAACGGGCTTGCGCTCTATCTTACCATGCTGCCCGCGTACTGTATCAATGAACATTTCTGCCCTTACTGTAATGGACTTCTGTCCCATTTCTCTCATATTATTGCCTCTGCGTGGCTGACCTAGAACAGACTAGGCAGAATAGGTGTTACATTCCACAGCACACTACCAGCTTTATCACCTCCCATAAACCCCTTCATGTCTAATATGCATATTCATTGGGAATATATACTCCATTGTAGGGTACACTATTGTCATAGTCTCTTCCCATAAAGCACTTCTCCTTTATATCTAATATACATATTCATTTAAATAAAGCTGCAGGCCCTATGGTTAGCCCGCCCTCTGTCCCGCAACTTCTCCCACCTTCCCCATTAAAGATTCTTTCTTAAAGAGAACCTGTCACATAGTTTTTGCCCCCCTGGCTGAGGACAGAACAAGCTAGTGTCAGACCTGCTGTTTCCAGCGCTGTGTCTCTTATTCTGTAAGATGCTGTAGTTTTTGTGTATTTAATGCTCAAATCTGCAGTTTTCAGCCAGAAGTCATTCGAAGAGTCCCTCAGAGTCAGTTTTTTTTCAAACCTGCCCCGCCCACCTCAACTGACAAACCTATTACTTTGAATAGGTAGAAACATGTGAATAACTGTCAGTGGGCGGAGCTAGCCTTTGGTGGGCGGAGCTAACACCTACTCATGAATAAGAGTTGAGGGGTAAATGCTCTAAAACTGCTGCACCTTACAGAATAAGGGGTACAGTGCTGGAAACAGCAGGTCTGACACTAGCTTGCGCTGCCCTCAGCAAGGGGGACACAACCTATGTGACAGGTTACCTTTTAAAGGTCACGGCTAGCCACCTAATTCATTACGGCACTAGGGCCACATATGGGATATCTGTAAAAAAAGAAACGCTAGATTTGGAGGAATCAATATTAAATTGCATCTCCCTGGTCACATATACCGTGTTAGTGTGAATAATGGATAAATAGTGACATTTTGAAATTTCACCTCCACTTTGCTTTAATGTCTGTGAGATACCTAAAGGGTTAACAAACGTCCTACACACTGTTGTAAATACTTAAAGTGGTATAGTTTCTTAGATGAAGTTATTTATGGAGTATGTAACATACAGGCCCCTCAAGGCCACATCAGAACTCGACTGGTCCCTAAAAAAAAAAAATGTATCTTGCAAATTTTCTTGAAAATGTGAAAAATTACTTCTAAATTTCTCAGCCCCCTAATGTCATAAAGTTTACATTTAAAAAATGCTATCCTACAGTAGACATATGGTAGATGGTAGTTATAAACTATTTTGAGTGGAAAAAATGTCTTACATGCAGAAATTTTTGACGTGTGAAAGTGGCAATTTTTACGATATTTTTCACAAATAAACAAGGATTGTTTGGACCAAAATTTTTTACTAATGTAAAGCACAATGTATCACAAGAAAAGAATCTCTGAATCACATGGCTAGGTGAGTGTCAAAAGTTATTCTCACATGAAGTGAAAAATGGGGCTCTGTCAGGAATGTCAAAACTGGCTGCGGCAGTAAGGGGTTAAATGCCTCTTGGTGGTTGTAAAACATTGCAGACGAATAAAAAAAACTTATCTGCTACAGCCACTTCGCCATTCTACGCCGTTTTGTGCCAAATTGATTTGGAAGTGCTAACCTTTTTTTCTTTTTGTTATAAATTACATGCAATCTGTATGCTGCAGGTTGGTATGATTCTGGTTATACCAAATTACTAGAGTTTTCAGAATACACCCATTTTAGGCCACTTAGGATTGCCACCCCTCCAAGATGGCCGCGATGTCTAAATCCAATGGGAAACTGCGGTTGGGACACCCGCAGGCCCCCTATAGCTTGTGAAGGCTTCCATCGCTGCCATGTTTTCAATGTCCCCATTTCCGGCCCCATGCAGGAAGTGGGGAAACGGACTTCTTTGTACACCCATTAGGCTGTAGAAATGATCGAGCACCCTCGTGGTGAAGTGCCCTAGGGGGACTCCAAGTAAAAAAAAAACAACAAGTTTTAAATGTAAAACAAATTAAAGTATTAAAAGTTAAAATCACCCCCCCTCATTCGCCATTTTACAAATACAAAAAAATAAAATGATAAAAAGTTACACACATTTGGTATCACCGCATCCGAAAAAGTCCGATCTATTAAAATACAACATAATTTATCCCGTTTGCTGCACACCGTAGAAGAAAAAAATTACATAAGCCAAAATTGCAGGTTTTTTTTGGTCATTTCACAGCCCATAAAAATTCGAATAAAATTCATCCAAAAAGTCGCATTTATTCCAAAATGCTACCAATAAAAAGTACACTTCAGCCCGCAAAAAATGCATCCTAATTCACATCCATAGGTGTTAGTATAAAAAAGTTATTGGTCGAACAATATGGCGCCACGGCGCAATTTTCAAAACATAGCAATTGTTTGGAATTTTTTTATGGTACTAAAACATAACTGAAACCGGACATGTTTTCATCGAAAAATGAACGCTGTAAAAACAAAGCTCCTCTTGCAAACATGGCGCAAGTATTTTTATTTTTTTTTTTCTTCACATTTTGCCCCACTTAGAATTTCCTTGCCGTTACCCAGTATATGCTATGGTAACATGAATAACGGCATTAGAAAGTGCATATTGTCCCGCAATAGAAAAGCCCCCATATGTCTAGGTAGGTGGAAAAATAAAAAAAAAGTTGTGGCTTTCAGAAGGCGTGGAGGTCATATTATGACTGTCTGACTGGAAGGGGTTAAAATACATCCACAGTTGTGTCTTTAACTCAGATGTTGCCAATGAACCTATCAGAAGATTACAAAGAAATGATATCATCATATGGGCTGTTCTAAATTGTTTTAAAGGCAGAGTAATCCTAGTGTATGTAAACTTTTGACTTTGCAGAAAGTAATAAAAATACCTTTAAAAAAATAATTTCTCTCATTATTCTGGCATTTGGCAAATATAAATTATTTACCTAAAACAGGTAAGGTTTATTTTGATCTCATGTCAAATAGTGAGAAAAACATGCAGATGTGTCTTTTCATATAGTGTATGTAAACTTCTGGTTTCAAGTGTGTGTGTACACATATATATATTTTAGTTTGCACTGTAGGGACATTTTCTGTGACCATTATTTTTTGTTTTACAATCTATTGTCTTTGGTGAGGGCTTTTTTGTGGGCTTAGGCTTCGTTCACACGGCTTATTTCGGAACGGATCGTAAATCCGTTCCAAAATCAGTCTGAAATAAGTTGCAGGCCATTTAATATTGGTTTTAATGGGAAATACTTGTCGTCGTTCAGACGACATGTATTTCCGTGCCGTATTGCCGCCGCGGATTTGCGGCCGCAATATGGCCGGAAAAACAATTAGCCTGTCAATTATTGTGCCGGATTTCGCGACTGATTCACCCCATATAATGAATGGGGATTGTAGATCCGTCACGAAATATGTGCCACACTAAGTGACACTTATTTCAAACTGATTTTCAACTGATTTCGGAACATATTTACGATTGAAATCCGACGTAAATACGTTCTGAAATAAGCTGTGTGAACATAGCCTTAAGTGTAGATTTTAGTGGTACTATTTTGGGATAAATGCAATTTATTTGTTTTTTGGGAAAAATTAGATTTTGTTTTCCATGTTTACCATACAGGATAAATGTCATATTTTAATAAATCTTTTATGGACATGGTGGAACCAATTATGTGTAACTTTAAATAGCAGGAGGGATTGGGGTTGAATTTTTATTTTATTTTTTTTTTTGCATTTGTAGTTCCCTAAGTACTGTAGTTCTGCTTGTACACAGTTATGCAATAATAAATTATACTGCATGACTGTATACTATTATAGCTCTATTACACCCTGCCTATGGCCTGCGCCATACTCCCTTCATAGGTGCATGATGTAACTGTATGTCATGCATTAAGGGGTTAATGTGCAATACTGTCCAGTGCTGAGTTCTTAATATTCATATTGGCCAGACTTCATGTCTTACACTAACTATGGACTGTTTTATTTACTTATTTGAGTGGTTCTTGCCATAATGTGAGATAGAAGAGCACGTGAATGGGGATAAACCCTGTATGGAACTGTGTACCAGTCAAACCGCTGTATCACACAACTGATGTTCTCAAACACAAGATTATAAATTCCACGAGATCACTCTTGGCAAGGCACAACTATTGACTGAAAACCATTCCAGGTGACTACCTCATTAAGCAGATTGAGCACAACACCAAGGGCCACATGTATGAAACGGTTTTGGTCTAAAACTCACTTTTTTCCCCATAGAAACCTATGGGGAAAAAAGTGAGTATTAGACCGAAACAGTTTCATACACGTGGCCCCAAGAGTGCAAAGCAAAAGAGGGCTTCTTTGAGGAATCTAAAAAAGTAAAATGTATTTTAGTTTGTTTTACATTATTTACTTTACTACTCCTTTTCCATGTGTTTTTGTTTTCATGTCTTCAATATGAACTTATACTATAGAAAACAATAAAAAGGACATTGAATGAAAAGATGTGTCCAAACTTTGATTGGTACTGCTGGTGATAAATGTAGAATGTGGGGGAAAGTCCCATTTAATATATGTAGTGTATGATTCATAAGGAAGGATAACTATGAAATGGCTGTCACTGCCTGGTTTATTATCCATTCAATGACTATAGAGGCTTTTATGAGCAAACAACTTATATGAATTGCAGGAATTAATAAATGTTATTCAAAATTTTAGCTTTTCTTTTTAAAATAAACCAGGTATGATAAAAGAGAAGACTTTTTACCTGAAGAAAAAGCAATGGCTGCATATACCCATATCATTATGGACCATAAAGCTTCAGATATGCAACACTACCAGAACACTTACAAAATACTAAGAGAAATACCTGGATTTGATGGTCTTGGCTTCAATGCTTCTTTTCCACCAATTTATTTGAAATTATTACCGAAATTAATTATCTTACAAAGGGATCACTTTACATAAATTTTCTTTTCATTCCTTTTTTTCTTGCGGTAGTTTATTTTGTTAAGATTTCTATTTCTCCAGATTACTTTTGATAAGACTGTATTATACGTTCACAAAACAGTCCAGTTGTCCTCCAAAACCTCAAATTCAAATAAACTACGATTTTGTTAATTTTCATGTGTCTCATTAGGCAGTTGATAATTAAGACATACAAGTCTTTAACTTCCGTTCATTTTAGGTTGTGTGGCAGTTTGTGTTTTTTTGTTTTTTTTGTTGCTATGATTTAAAAAAAAAGTTGACCTTAAAAAAAAAAAAAAAGTGTATAAAGGAAAGAATATTTATTTTCTCATTGTGTATTTATTCATGTTTACAAGAAGAAAAAAAAATTATTCTGACAAAAACTAAAAAATTAAGCTTTTGGCCCAGGGACATACCTGTCTTGAAAATGTTTGGCCTAATGCACAGGTGTCAAACTGCCGGCCCTCCTGCTGTTGGGGAAACTACAACTCCCGTCATGCATTTGTATAACCTATAACAGTGGGAATGATGGGAGTTGTAGTTTCCCAACAGCTGGAGGGCTGTCAGTTTAACACCCCTGGCCTAATGTCCATCATTTTAAAAAGACCAACCATGTTGCCATTAACCAAAAGCAGCTCGTGTGTGTGTGTGTGTGTGTGTGTGTGTGTGTGTGTGTGTGTGTGTGTGTGTGTGTGTGTTTTGCCTTTTAAAAATCAGCCTACCCCCCCATGCTAAAATAGAAAATTAACCCATATTTACCTTTTAAAACACCACTGTTCCAGAGGTCCATTATGTGATCCAATCTCTAGCCTCACCAGTCACATGCCTGTATGTACATGATCCGATCCCTGCTGTTGACACTAGGCAATTGTGGCCGCAGTGTCAAAATGAATAGACACCATTCCTATATTTACTATTTTGCCATTGGCAAACTTGAACTCGATCAGTTCTCTATTTATAAAACACTAAGGCCCGGTTCACACAGCTTATTCAAGCCGTAATTGCGAGCCAGATTTCGCTCGCAATTCCAGCTTGAATAAGGGGCGGGGGCGCGGCCCGCCGGCCCCATAAACTTGCATTATCCACGGCGCGTATTGCGCCTGGATAATGTGCATGTCGGATTCGCCGAGCGGGAACTAGCGACAGAATCCACTGTTCTCTGAGAACTTTGGATTACCGTAATGACTGCGACGGATTGGAGCCGTACTGAAGCGCAAATCCGGCGCACAGTACGGCTCCAATCCGCGCCGAAATAAACCGTGTGAACATGGCCTAAAACGTAACTTTTATTATGTATAACACTTAACCTCTATACACACTATTTAAAAACCTGATTTCTAACCTCTCAATGTATCCCTTTCTACTTCTGAAGGAATAGCTCCTTTTCTATTAAGTCTGGTGGAACACCACCTATTAACAGGAAAACCTTATATATACAGTAATTTACTAACTCCAGTGAGGGATCCCAAGCATCCTACTTGGGCAGTCATCCCTAATCTAATGGACATAAAACATATAAGGTTTCCTTGTGATACCCTCTCTGCAGCGGGTGACACTTGTAGACAGAGGTGAGAAATCACAATTTAAAATGTCATGCCTGACCTCCCCAACATGTTTCACCAGCTAAACTGGCTTCATCAGGGTTAGAGGTCTGGTTTGGAGACTATTAGGCACTATTCCTATCTCCTTCCACACCCACCCCTGGCGTAATCGCGAGATGACGAACGGTTGCCATTGCAGCTGGAAGCTATATGCAGGAGTCCACAGCTGCCATGTATGTAAACCTATTACCCACTGCCAAAGTTTAAAAAAAATTATAAATATAAGTTTATTTTCACCCCGGTTTTGCCATTTTACAATGGCAAGTTTTAAGTCCAATCTTTTATAATATAACCTCATTTATCCCATAAGCTGAACACCGAAGAAGAGAAAAAAATTTCACATCCCACAAAAATTGGAATAAAAAGTGATCAAAAAAATGCATGTATCCAAAAATGGTACCAAGACTACACTTGAGCCCACAACAAAAAGAGGCCTGTCTAACATCCCTAGCTGGGAAAAAAAACCCAAAAAATTATTGGTTACGGAAAATGGCATTTCAGCAAAGTCCCGTCTGTAAAAAGCTATGTGGGGGACACAACAAGCATGTGGAAGAAGCTGCTCTGATATATAAGGTTACGCCTATCAAGGAATGTGGGTGCTCCACTAAAAAGGTAAAAAATTACCACAATTTAGTAGAGGAAAGATCCACGACACACCAAGTCGCATGACTAAATGACATCTATGTATCAATTTAATATTTGTATACCTGATGATTTTTGTATGCAGTATACTGGATTATCTTTTTTTTGTAAATATTGTATCCAGTGTTCTTCACTCTTTTCTACATAAATAAAACCTTAATTTTCATCTCGGACATACTGGTGTGCTGTGGATCGCTCCTCTACTGTGACTAAAATTTTTGGCCTAAATGCCAAACACTAAAATGTGTAAAGGAAAGCCAACACTGCACATCACCCTGAACACGCCACCCCCTACTATGAAGCAAGGTCGTGGCAGTTCATGCTGTGGGGATGTTTTGCTTCAGCAGAAACTCAAAAACTGGTTATAGCTGATGAGAAGGTGGACGGCGCTAAATACAGGGCAATCCAGACGTAAATGCCATTGAGAATCTGTGGCTCAATTTTAAAATTGCTATTCACAAATGTTTGATAACCAATCTGACTGAGCTATTTTATAAAGAAGAATGGGCAAAAATTCCAGCCTCTAGTGATGCAAAGCTGGTAGAGACATACCCCAACAGACTTGCAGCGGTCATTGCAGCTAAAGGTGGTCCTACAGAGTATTGAATACATATGCAAACCAAACATTTCAGTTTTTTGGAAAAAAAAAAAAATCCTTTTTCTTTACACACCTCTGGGGTCAGTATTGGGCCCTGTTCTCTTTAATATATTCATTAATGACCTTATACAGGGCTTGCACAGTAGGATATCCTTCTTTGCAGACGATACTAAGCTCTATAAAGTAATCAACACAATATAGTATAAAGTTTTATTACAAAGGGATCTGGATAAGTTGGAGGCCTGGGCATAGAAGTGGCAAATGAGGTTTTACAAAAATAAAGGCAAGGTTATGCACATGGGAAGGAAAAACCCAATCCATGATTACATGTTAAACGGAAAAACACTGGGGAAAAAGTAACATGGAGAAGGACTTGTGAATCCTAGTGGACAGTAAACTTAATTTTAGCAGCAAGTGTCAGGCAGCAGTTGCATAAGCAAATGGGATCATTTGGTGTACTGAAAGGGGCATAGATTCATACAATGATAACATTCTCCTATTATACAAGTCATTGAGCAGATCACACATGGCATAATGTGTACAGTTTTGGGCACCAGGTCACAGGGAGGACCTTGTAGAACTTGAACTGGTTCAAAGGCGGACAACAAAAATAATAAAAGGACTGGGTGGACTGCAATACCCAGAAAGATTAGCAAGATTAGGGTTATTTAGGTTAGAGAAAGACGGCTTCGGGGGGACATAATAAATATATCAAATGTTAATACAGAGATCTCTCCCATGATTTATTTATACCCAGACCTGTATCTAGAACAAGGGGGCATCCTCTATGTCAAGATCAAAGACGGTTTCTACATAGAAAGGGATTCTTTATTATAAGAGCAGTGAGACTGTGGAACTTGGTGCCAGAGGAACTTATCATGGGCAATTCACTGTCAGAATTCAAAAAGGGTCTGGATGTAATAATATAACAAGTTATAGTAACTAGGATTCTGGAGAAGGGTTGTTGATCCAGGCATTTATTCTGATTGCCAGACTGGAGTAGGGAAGGAATTTTTCCCCTAAAATGAGGACAATTGGCTTCTGCCTCATGGGGGTTTTTGCCTTCCTCTAGATCAACACTGTAGGACAATAGGTTGAATTGGATGGATGTCTGTCTTTTTTCAGCCTTACAAACTATGTAACTACACTTCACAAATATGTGCTGCTGTGTGTTGCTCCATCACATAAAATACATTTGTTTATGGCTGTAGCGTTTAAAAATGAGGAACAGTTCAAGGGATATGAATACTTTTGCAAACCACTGCATGTTTGTGTGGATACATGCAGTGGGGTGCAAAAGTATTCATATCCCTTGAATTGTTCCTTACTTTTAAACGCTACAGCCAAAACGTAAATATATTTTATTGATATTTAGGTGATAGAGCAAAGTACAATATCTCACAATAATGAGTACACCCCTAATTTTTTAAAATATTGTATTATATATTTTCAATATTGTGTTTATATCTTTTAAATATATGATATGATGTAAAGTGTCATTGTACAACTTGTATAACAGTGTACATTTGGTGTGCCGACAAAATAACTCCACACCCAGCAATCGATGTTTAAATCGTTTGCAACAAAAGTGAATACACCCATAAGTAAAAAATGGATAATTTGTGCACAATTTGCTATTTTTCCTCCACAGTGTTTGATTTGTTAGTGCTACAAGGTCTCGGGTGGGAATGGGGGGCAGGTGTGTTATCTCTCTCGCTCTTTCTTATAATGGTCCATGAAAGGCCAACATGACACCACATGGCAAAGAACTCTCTGAGGTTCTGAAAATATGAACTGATGCTCTGCATAAAGATGACATAGGCTATAAGAAGATTGCTAACACCCTGAAACTGAGCTGCAGCATGGTGGCCAAGACCATACAGCAGTTTAACAAGACAGGCTCCATTCACAACAGGCCTCTTTATGGTCGACTAAAGCAGTTGAATGCTCATGCTGAGCATAATAGCCAGAGATTGTCGTTTTAAAATAGATATATAAGTGCTGACAGCATTGCTGGAGAGGTTAAAGGGGTAAAGGGTCAGCTTGTTACTGCCAAGACTATACGCTGCACACTGCATCAAATTGGTCTGCATAGCTGTCGTCCTAGAACGAAGCCTCTTCTAAAGATGATGCACAAGAAAGCCTGCAGACAGCCATGTCCTGTGGTCTGATGAGACCGAGATAGACCTGGCGCCTATGACAACCAAGTGAGAGATACAAAGACAAGTGTGTCTTGTCTAATGGGGTTGAGTGTCATTGTTTGGGGCTCTATGTCTGCTGTATTCCAACATGATAATAGCCCCAAACACACCTCCAATGCAATATGTTCAAAAATGTGAGTTGTATTCAGTTTTGTGATATACTGTATATGTAAAATATATATACACAGTATTTTTTTGGGGGCTGCTCCCCGTGATAGCCTGACACCCTCAGACCTCCCTGACTGATTTCTTGCTGATTAGGCATAGTACTCATAGTGCACTATGATCAAGAGAATTCTGCTCCCACATGGCATAATGGTTTCTAATCTTGCTGCACTTGATATGTGTTCAACAGCTGTGCTCCTTTACTTCAAGAAACAAGCCGCTGTTTGTTGGGTTGACTTATAGAGGTATGTGCTTCTATTCACCTGACAATAATTAGAGCATGTTCCATCTGTATAAGAAGATATCAGTTAGAAGCAATAGCATTGTAATGGAGCCCCTGTTGATAATTAACATATGGAGATCCACACTAGGGGTGACATGTCCAAAAAGTGGCATATCCATGCCAGTTTTGAGCGCATTAAATCAGTGTAAAGTGCGCTTGAAAGTCCGATACTTTCTAAAAACTGGCGTCAGGTATACCATGCAAAAAAAACTTAATGCGCCTAAAAAGGTGCATCGTATTAAAAAAGGCGCATTGCGCAACTCGCAGCGCATGGCATATCATTGGTAGTATTGCCCGACAGAGGAGTATTACATATGTAATGCGCCTCAATAGGCGCATTGCACGACGGGGGCGCACAGTGCACTATATTTAGGCGCATTACAAAGCGTCTTGCCTGGCGTATAATGCGCCTAGTTTTGGTGTACGACAGTTCATTTACAGCAAGAATATGGCGTCAAAAGTGGTTTTGGCACAAAATAAACCAAAAAACTGGTGTTGTCATGTTGGGACATGTCACCCTAGGTCTAAATATGATAGACTGACCTAAGAGAGATGTCAGAATGTGACAAAACAAAGGTGAAGAGATCATTGAAAAAGGTGTCAACCAAAAATTATCTACTTTGTTCTTACAACTGGGCATATGATAAAATTAACAGCTCTAATATACAGTACTTCTGCAAAGCTTGAAATGATTCATACCATTTTCATATTTTATGGAGTTTTGAGGTGAAAAAAATCGAATCTAAGGGTCTGTTCACATGGCATCTTCAAGGCGTATAGCAGTGAATACTATACGCACAACTATGCGCCTGACGTTTTAAAAGCACACGCTATGCAGTGTGTACTTCTGAAACACTCTGTGCTGGCTCCCATTGACCTTCCCTTTCCCCCATGTGTAAGAGCTTGAAAAGTGACATGTAATTTCTTTCTCTTGTCGTGCAATAAGCATCGTAGAAAATGACTGGTAATCCTAGAACTCAATGAAAGCTATAAATTACCATATTGGTGGGCCGTACTTCAGGCTTATTGCAGCATGATTATGCCCTCAAATACGGCCAACAACTACAACGTGTGAACATAACCTAAATGGTTTGACCCTGTTTGGATAGTCTCATTTAAATCATAGGAAGAAAGGACCTAGAGCTTAAATATCCGGTATGATTCTCTGTTTTATGGATGGATTATCTGATTACCACTTCTAAGGAAATATATTGGGGTGATCTTAATTGGTCAAATCAGCTTGTGCGCTTCATGACTTTAAAAATTGTATGCTAAAACCAGAATATATATTAAAACAAGTATTCAAGCTTTTTCATAAAGGGACACTGCTGTCACAAAGGAGTATTTTTTTTTAAAAAATCCCTGTTAATGGAAAAACAATTTTTAGCCGTTTTTTTTGCATTAGCCCTATGCTATTTAAATTGCATAGACTATCTTGTGCTTTTTGTTACTAAAGGGATTTAAAAAAACAAACCAAAAGCTAGCTACTAGTACTAGCATACATTTCTCAGTTTGCTATAGGTCATGCAACAAGTTCCCATCTGGATGTAAGCACATTACAAATAGAAGGTAATGACTGATAACTATTGTTCTCTGCACAGGCCTAAACAAAGAAACAGGCAATCCACAGGGCAATGACGAAAGCAATACGCAAAAGGATAATGGGTCAGCCTTTATCTTCACTTGGGAAGGGAGATAAAACCATCTCTCTTTACACGTAGCAGGTCCTGCAGATAACTTTCATCTCTCTCAGGTCAGTAATGTACTAAGGTGAACTTAACACACACACACACACACACTCACACTAATTTTGCCACAAAAAAACTGGGAAAATTTATTGACTCGAGTATAAACCTAGGGTGGAAAATGGAGCAGCTGAGTCAACAAGAGTCACAGACTATTCACTATCCCTGTCCATGACCCTTAAATCTGCATGACCCACATATTAAAAAAAAGTGCCAGAAAAAGGAGTCTTTCAACCACCATCTTAGTTGAACCATTGACTATCCCTGTCCTGGACCGCAGCATGATCCTTAAATCTGCATGACCCACAGATTAAAAAGTGCCAGAAGAAAGTAGTCTTTGAAGCAGTATTTTAGTGAAATTGACTATTAATATCCTGTAACGCAGCATGACCCAAAATCCCGCACAGGTGCCCTTATGGACCATCAGCAGAAAATTTTGCAATAAGAAATAAACTATATTAAAAAAAATAGTTTTCCAATACTTCTGCCGCTAGAGCTACTTGCCATTCTACTGGTGACATTGTTCCACCATGACATTAGAATGTAAAGCAAACGAAACAGATGTCACCAGTAGGTCAACGAGGCCTGTCTGAAAATCCTGCATTCTACTGTCAGTGGGTTGAAGGAAATTACTGATCAAGGCAGGTGAGGCTGTAAACGTGGATCACGCAGCTTCAGCTAGCAGGGCCGGAGTTACAGTGGGTGCGGTGAGAGCCAGGGCTGGCGTCCGTCATCTATTAAAAATGCCCTTATGACGCAGCAACAAAAACAGTCGTGCTGAAGCAGAGTGCGGAAGTGTGAGCTAAGACCTTTGGCCACTGTTGACAATTATGAAGAACAAATGTCTGTTAGAAACCACATTTTTTATAATAAGACCTGTAGTATAGCTGTATTTCACCGCAACATGCTCCTAAAAATTCAAAACTTGACCCTTTGGCCATTCTTGACAATTGTGAATAACAAATGTCTGTTAGAAACCAAATTTTTTCAAAATAGGACCTGTAGTACAGCTGTATTTCACAGCAGCATGACCCAAAAAATTATAAAAATGACTTCTCAGCCACTGTTAAAAATTGTGAGGGAGAAATGCCACTTAGAAGCCACATTTCTGTTCCAAAGGACCTTGATTACAGCTGTATCTCACAGCACCATGACCCCAAAACCATTGACAGTGCGAAAAATTTTAATGAAGAAGTGAGTAAATGAAATACGTTTTTTTCATGAAACCGTGTACAATTGGTGTCTTTTACAGTCTCCTCACCGCAAAACCAGCAAAATGACATTTTGGGAACTGAGAATAAAAATTGCATTAAGAAATGATCATTTAAAAAATTTTTTTTCAAGAGAACCATGTCTGTTTGAAAAGCAATGTGAAGTAGACTGGCAACTGATCGGTGACCTCGGCAATTGGGGCCACAACATAAGAGATCCATGCCTGATTCATCTTGATGAAAGTCAAACGATCAACATTATCTGTGGAAAGCCGGATGCATTTGTCTGTAATGACTCCTCCAGCTGTGCTGAAGGTCCGCTCAGATATGACGCCGGCTGCTGGGCAGGACAACACCTCTATGGCGTGGCGAGCGAGCTCGGGCCATTCATCCATTTTGGATACCCAGAAGTTGATTGGGTCTGGAACATATCCAAAAACATCGGTGTTGAGACGCACATAGTCGTGCACCATGATCTTAAGCCGGTCTCTGTCTGTTGTATGTGTGCCCTGCATTACATGCATTGGTGAGGTGGTAAATAAGGATTGCCAGAGGTCACACATTAGGCTTCTGCCACAATGCCTGCTGCTGCGGCTACTTGGCACTCTACTGCTGTCACGTTACTGACGTTGTTCCACCGTGACATTTAAAGAACATGAAGCAGATGCAACAGATGTCTCCAATTGACCAATCAGCACGGTCTCCAATTCCTGCATTTTACTCTCTGT